>JAMKQA010015185.1:0-21722 GCA_024699735.1 Posidonia australis
TCTAGTTAAGCCTTATTAATTGTTCCACTGAGTTTGTGTGTTTTAACCAGAGGGAATTTATGAGCATTTGTCTCTAGTTACGCCTTACTTAATTGTTTGTCTGAGTTTGTGTGTTTTAACCAGATAGGGAGGCAAGCAAGTCTCTATTCTCATAATCATGGAAAATTCTAGAAGAAAGGGGAAAAACACACAATTTGCATCCAAAAAATCAAGCAAAGGCGTAAACATGGCATGTGCTTGTGTTGTGCTCAAGTAAGTGAATAAAACGCAAGTATCAACAAACAAAACATGAATCAGATCATGTGCATGTCAGTGTAAAGAAAGGAAAAAAAGGCATGCAGTCAAATATGTACAAGCAAATATCAAGCAAGCAAGCAAACAAACCAAAGACAAGTAGGGAAACCAGAACGAAAGCTAGAATTTGGTTTTCCCCAGTGGAGTCACCAGTTCCTGTGACCATGCCGGTGGAACCCCTAGGCGCGGTTCTCCAACCTACTCCGGTGTGCGGAAACACACAGGGAGATCCGATACGGTCACGACGAAAATAGTGAATCTGGAGGAAGAGACAAGACTTGGAAAAACCAAAGGGAAGACAAAAAGGATAAGGAAAGGAGTCGCCACCTAGTCTTTTAATGGAAAGACGAGGAAAACCAAAAAAACCACAAAAAGGCAGAAAGCAAACAAGATGCAAAGATGCATGCGTGATCCGTGCCTAATGGATAATGCAAGATGAATGCGGGCCAGAGAAAGGATAAGGATTCTGGTTACGCATGGGGAAGGTGTTAGGCACCCCATGTGCTTGAGAAAACTTGGTCTTTCTAGGTTTCCTACTGTCAAAGGTCTGTTGAATGTATGCTTGCTTATTCTATATGCTCATGCATGAAAATGACCGGAAAACATGCCAAATCAAGGAGAAGTGAAATCAAAGGAAAAAGTTAATCCGAGGGTCAAATGTAGGCATTGTTAATGCCGCTTTACTGTACGCCCTTGGGCGATGAGTAAAATCGCGAAAATCGTGAAATTCTCGCAAAACAACGGAAATTGGGATAAATCCGAGAAAATCAAAAAAAGGGAAAATAATCCTTGTTTCGGGACCATGTTGGCTTCTGCAAGCCTTTTACTGTACACCCTCGAGCGATGGAAAACCAAAAGAAGTGAAAACTAAGGAAAATAGAGGAAAGCCCAGAAAACGAGGAGAAGACTAAGCTCAGAACATAGCTAGAAAGCGTGCACCAAGCAAGGAAGAAAAGACAGGGAAAAACTGCACGAAAAGATGTGAAAAGTATGCAAAATGCAAGTGTGAGTGCAAATCTGAAAACTCCAGGGAGTTTTGTGCAAAAAGACCAAATCCGAGGAAAACTGACATTCAAAAGCCCAAATCAGTAAAAAATACACAGGAAAACACATCCATGCATGTATGAAGAATTCTAGAATCAAATGTGCATCCTTAGTCAAAATGAAGTTCTCTAGGGGCTAAAATGCAATTTACCCACTAATGCATGCATGCAAATTAGTTCAGCATAAAATCGGGGTAAAAATGCAAGAAAAATGACTCAAAAGGATTCTAGAATGTTTCAGGGGCAAAATAGTCATTTTACACTTGAAAACAAGCAAATCAGAGTAGTTATGATAAAGCATAGGGGCTAAACTGCAAAAAGCCCAGAAAACAAAGCATTCATGAAACATTCTGAAGAAAACAGGGGCCAAAATGTAATTCTAACTGAGAAATAAAGCATTCAGAAAAGTTCCAGTAGAATATGAGGTTTAAAATGCAATTTACCCAAGAAAACAGGCTTCAGGAAAGTTTTTAAACATGTTCAGGGGTTTTTATGCAATTATACCACAAAAATGTGCACTCTGGGAAGTTTCTGAAAAGTACAGGGGTCTAGATGCATTTTTCACAGCAAAAATGAACTTCCAGAAAAGTTTCAAGAAAGTGCAAGGGTCTAGATGCAATTTTCCTGAAGCAAAGCACTTAAAAATGAAATGAGGGGTTTTTGTTAAAGTTTTAAACTCAGAAAACATTATTTTAAATGTTCAGGGTAAAAAATGTAATATTTTCAGTTAAAACTTTATTCGAAACATTTAAGAAAAAATGATTGCAGGACCTAGATGTAATAAAAGGACCCAAAAGTAATTCCAGAAGGACCTATTTGCAAGAAAAACATAAACTCCGAATTTATTCAAATAAAATGTTTTAAAATGGTTTTTTAAATGAAAAAAGAAATGACGGTCGCCGGTGACGGAGCTCGCCGCCGCCGACCGCCGGAGGGGGCAAACAAGGCCTCCCGTGGTCTGATCCAAGATCAGACTCCACGAAAAGTAAGAAAAGAGGCACCCAGAGAGATCCAACGGATTGGATCAGAGGCACAACGGCTGGAGTGGGCCACCCACCCCTCTCGCCGTCGAGGCTACGCCGCGACACATCTGCGGCTGCTGGAGGCGTTCGAGGCGACGGCGCTGCAATCTGAGGCTTCTGGAAGGTTGAGGAGGAGGAGCGGGAGGCTTCTTGAGGGCATGGAAGCGAGTGAGACGCGCGCGGATGTTCCTTCCGATCTCCCTCACCGCTGACGCTGAAAACTCCGACGAGCTAGGCTGCAAGGGCTATCCAGAGGTGGAGAAAGGTCCTAGTGGCTGCTGGATGACCGCGTGAGGCCAAAGGAAGGTCTCCGCAGGGCTGGATCACCACGGCGAGGCTCAGAGCGGCGAATAGGCTCAGACAGGGGCCTTCTTCTCCGGCGACGGCAGCTGTGAAGCGTCCTCTCCGGCGATATCATGTGAGGCTTTTGGAGTGGCAGAGCGGCGATCCACTGGGCGGGCGAGCTCCAGGAAGACCAGAGGAGGAAGACAGGAGGCTCGGGGATCCAGGAAACCTCCTGGATTGCCCACCCCCCTCCCACCTCTGTTGTCGGAGAACGGCGACGGTGGGACACGGAGGAGCTTCGTTAGCCAAGGTATCACTTTGGATCCCTTGGAAACACTCTGGAAAGAGAAGGAAGGCCTAGAAATCTATAATTCAGATGATTAGAGTGATCGAGGATGTGAACCTAGTTGGAGACGTGTCGTCGGAGCTCTGGGAACGACACTGGCTCTCTGCTCCTCTGCTTCACGCTCTTCGCTCAGAATTCTCTCCCTCTCATCGTTGGAAAAGTCCTGGAATCCTGGCTCTCTGCTCCTCTCGTAATGGAAAAAGTCCTTGAATCGCTGGCCCTTCCTCCCCTTTTATAGGCAAACGGAGAACGGCGACCCATCGTAACAGAACTCCCATTCCCTAACAGAATTAGAGTGACTCCAGGACAACCAACACTCCAACTTCCTAACTGAAGTCGTGATGAGCTAACAAACACCAACAGTTGTCCCCTCTACGCTCAATCCTGTCCCCTGCTCGCCGATAGTGATCTACGGTGACCCAAGCTCCTCTGGCGACTGATCTGATGGCTGGCTACTGTGTGGCTTGCTGGATCAACAGGCTAAAGAGGGTGGGCTGCTAGATTGATGAATTCAGCGACCTCAGTAGTTTGTTCGTGGAGAAGGAAGGGATTCAGTGAGGAAGGAGGAAGGAGAGTGGAATAACTTGATTATTTGGGTAGAGAACTTAGGTTAATGATGGAAAAAAGAAATAAAAATGATATTGGGTTTAAAACTAGATGAAGAGGGATAAATGAGTCTGAGTTTGGAAGAAGTTCAAATATGAGAAGATGCAGGTTGAGCCATTGCGAGCCTCCATGGGCCTAATTGGGCTTAATGGGCCTATGTGGGCCTTGTGGGCCCCCATGGGCCCAAATGGGTTTAATTGGGCCCAAAACAAGTTAAAAGGTTTTTAAAAGGGTTAGATGGGCCCAAGTGAGCTCAATTAGGGCTTAACGGGCCTAAGTGGGCTTTCATGAGCTCAACTAGGGTTTAATGGGCCTAAGTGGGCCTTTATGGGCCCAATTGGGTCTCCATGAATTAAAAAGCCTTGGTTAAGTTAGAGCTCAGCCACCACATCCCCATCCTGTAAAATTAGGAAATTGGAGTGTCTACAAGAAGTCAAGGAAGATTATAATCCAGACTTCATCTAAAGCCTAGAAGAAGAAGGAATCTAGACTCATCCGACCAAGAGAAGCCAAACACAAGAGAAATGCAAGAACCTGTCAACCGAGATAAAGTCGATGACAAACTCCCAAGCAGGATGATACAAAGAGGGAAGGAGATACCGAAAGACAGCTGACATGCCCCTGGCATCATGGAAAGACAATAAAAGTGTGAATGTTGTAGAGGGTAGATCGAGGAATACCCGGGCAAAGCCAACATCCCCAGACTACCACAAAAGTGTTGGAAGACAAGGATGCAGGGATCCTGACCAACTGTTTAGCCAAAATGGTTTGCCAGGGGGACTTTTTTCACAAGTACCAGTGCACCCTGGATCATCACCATTGTGGGGGATTTCAGTTAAGACAGTTAGGGATTTGTTGTCTATGCCCAACGCCGTCGTGAATTAAGAGTGTTTGTGACATGCTCACGATGCCCCAAATCTAATGCTTGAGTCGCTACAGTGTCCTGCTGTAGTTGTCATTTTGTAGGAACCTTTATGTCATGAATGTCACTTCTTTATAAGAATGTGCGCTTGAACATCATTTCAAAGATAATTTGCACCAAACGTTCTCAAAACAGTCCTCCTTTCCACAAAGCAGCTTACATGCCCCTAGTCGAAGGCTCTGGTTTGGTGTTTTATCAAGCGCTTGTTATGGGACTTTTGACCAAAGAACAACTAACATGCCCTTGATCGAAGACTCTGGTTCATTTACATAGTAAGCTGGTGTTTTGTTAGGCACATGATATGTGACTTTTGACCAAAGAGCAGCTAACTGCTCCTGGTATTGAACTGACTGGACATCATTCAAGACTATGGAGTCTTGGAAGCTAAACTGTAACTATAGATGCACCTTGAACCAATGGAGTAATTGAGATGGTCATTAGTCAAAGCAAGTGATGCATTCATTTAGTGACTGGAAATATGTATACCCAACTGCCATCCCATATTGTACTTGGAAGGCAAAAGGAATTGTAGCAATTTGACATAGACCTTTGAGTAAGCTTGCAACCTGCCTTTGACTTGTATGTCCAGGCCATGTTCTACTCAACCATGGTGCTATGATGGCTCTGTACTTGACCATGCTACCGAATGACATTCTCATGATTGTATTTACAAGATTTTGGGTTGCTGTGTCGAGATCACGGTCATGCTGTTGTCTCTACTAATCATTTGATGTGTGGGTGGTCCAGATCAGAGAAAAACCGACTTGCCCTTGATGAATCAAGTAGCGGATTGTGTGAGCCAGCTAGAAAGCAGCTGACATCCCTTTAGCATAAAAGGCAAATGATGCTCAATGAAAATAGAAGTTAGATCAGGAGATACCAAGGCAAAACAGATGCCTCTAGTATCGAGTTAGGCTACCCTCGAAAGTGTTGGGCACCACTCGAAGATGTAAAGACTTGAGGACTAGGCTCTGACTGTAAGCACACTTTGAATCATTGAAGTGGTCGAGACTGATTTTGGTTGAGGCTAGCGACACAATTGTTTACTGATTGGAGGCATGTATATTCATCCACTGTCCTAAGCTACACTCAGATGGCAGGATGAGATGTGATAAATCATAGTCTATCTCAAGCTAGCATGTCAAGGCTATTCTCTGTTTAGTTGCTTATTGTGTTCTGACTACAACTTGTACCTGGCTGTGTTAACTTCAGGCATTCTCCAAATAATGTTTACCACACTTGGACTGCTGCGGAGGAGCTACTGTCATGCTGTTGATTCTGCAAGTCCGTGTAACTTGTGCACTAACTGTTGTCCTTGCTACATATGCTCTTTAACAAACGAGCAGTTGAAATGCCCCTGGCCAAAAACACTTGGCAAAAAAAAATCTTGTTGAACAAATTCGTATGCAAGCAAAGAGATTCATCCAAAAAAAATTGTGATGACTATGATTATGGTGGTGGACTCTATTATTGTGAACAAGTAGACTAGTTGTTTGAGAGAGACCTTAATGTTTGATCAAGAAATGCATGTCTTGTTGATTATGTGTGATATTAGTTGCTTGTTATCTGCATTTGTTACTTTGCTTGTTCATTGAGTTCATTATCCGGATCGCTTGCTCATTTAGTTCAACTATTTGTCTACCCTCAATTAAGCTGGAAAGCTGTATGCCTGTTAGAGGAGGATGACACCTTAGACTTAGTTGACACTATAGAGATTCACAAGCCATAGGTGGCTCTCGATGGGTAGTCTCAAACTCAGTATAAGGTAATGTAATGGATCTGGCTCCATGCCAAACTATTTAAGGTCATGCACCTGCTTTTTCTTTAATATCATTGACTTTTCTTTTGCTCCCTCATAGACGTGCGGTTTCACTCTAACCTTGACTTGGAGGTAATAAGCGCCCAATCTATTCATGAGGCCTCTATTGCAAGAGGGTGGGTCAGTCCGACAAATGTGTGATTTTACTAAGCGCATACTCCAACTCCTATCCACGGTACGGTAAGGGTAGAGCTACAATGCACGCCTCTCACTCTTGGGCTGACTTCTGTCTTCTTTATTCTTTTATGCCCTTGTGAATGTATGTTTTCTTTTCTGGCTCACACCCTCAGTCACCCCTAACATTTTATCTCCCTCTTGGAGGTGCAGGATCCTTACAGAATTTGGACATTTCGTCCGGCTTTGATGTTTGGTGGCTCCCTCGCTAACTTTGTTCTAAGTAGTGACAACTAAGGAGGGATAATCTGTTCTGACATAGGTGAGCTTTTCCAATTTTCATCATCGGGTAGAATGTTATTGACAAGCATATTATTATTTTTTGTTGTTCTTAATGTTTTCTTTTTTCTTTTCTTTTTTTGTGTTTTTTTTCTCTATTTTCAACTTTTGTGCTTTTTCTATTTTTTTTGTGTTTTGATATATGGTGATGCAAAAAGAAAAAAACAAAGGAAACAAAGGAAAATGATACAACTCTAGTCCTTGTTGTTGTTGTTTTGTCGATGCTGTTGGGATTCATAGTAACTCCTAGCAGTGCCACTGGAAACCGGAATCAAGGCAAGTGTAACTAAAGCTATCATAACCGTTATTGAAACTGAGACTGTCACTATGAATGTTGAATCTGCTAGTGACATTAACCCTATATCTGTTGTTGGAGTCAATATCCATTGTGACAGCGGTCTCCTACCAGATCCACGGTAGTTGCACGTGTTGGGTCAAATCAATGCATGGCAAATTGATGAACTATTGGCTGGGCCCCCTACAGAGGAACAAGAACAAGAGTGGCACATGTGTGTGTCATCGGACAGAAATTGAGAGAAAACAAGAGGGCAAACTAGGCTAATGACGCCCGATGGATTCCCTAGGAAAGAATTGGGAGAAAGAGGATAAACCCCTGAAGTTTCAACATCCTCAGAGCTTACTGACTCAAACAAGGTAAGGTCGGCTATTCTAGGGTGTGCTTGTGCATGTGCTGATGTGGGTGCAAGTGTGCGTGTGCTGCCACTTGTGGGTTGATGACAATGTATCCATTATCAATCAAATCCTAGACAGCATTCCGGAGAGTAAAACACTTGTTTATCAAATGTCCATGGGTGCGATGGAATTGACAGAACAAATTCATCTTATACCACTTGGGAAGCGGGTTCAGTGGTGGACAAACCTCCGGTAGCTACAGGAACGACACAACGTTAGGAAAGTTGTCACTCAACGACTTTCCAAGTAGGGTGAAGTTGCTTTCCCTACGGCGAGGTTGCTTTTGCTGTTGTTGCTGCCCTTGCTGAACTGATACAACATGACACGTCAGCTCAACAATGGTGTGTGGGTGCGTAATGCATGTAGAACTAGATTCCGGTGAGGGTATAGACATAGATGTGGGTGCTGCATCTTGCGTGCCAACTACAAAAGTCCCATTGTTAATCAAAGTCTGAACGACATCCCGTAGAGTGTGCCAATTATCAATCAAGTGCCCCGGGGCTCGGTGATAATCACAGTTTACGTTCGCATCGTACCACCGAGGAAGTGGAGTTGGTGGGGGATACGGATCTAGGAGTCTCAGAAGCGACACGACCCGAGGAAAAATAGTGCTCAGTGACTCACCCAGTGGAGTGTAGTCACATTCAACACGACGGCCTCATTTTTCCTTAGGTTACTGTCCTGGCTGAGCCAATGTGACGAGATGCACTAGCTTGATAGTGGAAAGTGTGCGCTTAGTGTGTAATGATGACCTACGTGTTGGGACCTGATCTAGATGCTGAGGAGGGTTGTGAGTATGTTGTGTTGTATGTGGGGTTGAGAGTGAGAGCAACAACTGTGGCACCAGTATGTTTCCCCAGGCAACGGACTCAAGAAATGTTGTTTTCTCGCACAACAAATGGGTTGGTCCTTAAGTGACTGTGATGCATGTTGTGATAAGTATAGTTGTGGTGTAGGAGGCAGAGAAAACGCCCTCATTGCCGGAGTAGTGTGAAGCTAGGGTAATGATATGTGCGATGGTCCAGTGGGGTGAGCCTACAATGCTATAGTGGTCTTCACTAGAATCTTAGGGGTCGAAAAAGGACACTTAACAGGATCAAGAGGATTGTGCTCAGGCCTCCGGGCCAAAGTTCTCAAGCTTTGAGGTTGCATGGCCAAAGACCCATCAAAGGATAGGTCAGAAGGCAAGAGTGGAATAGGAGTGGTCCCTAAAATAGATGCAACCGTAGTTGGTTGAACTCCTTAAACAGGAGGGCCCGAGAAGTGGAATGCAGCTAGCAAAACTTCTGGGACTCGAGTGGTAGTCACCGCAATCGACTCAGTGACGGGCCCTAGATCGGCTTGTGTTTGCCGCTGTCTCAAGAAAGGAGGTAGAGATCCTCCATGATTCCCAAATCGAGATGCGTGGTGGGAAGAAGAAGCACCCAAAGTGGGAGAAGAAGGATATGAATGTGGGAACCCCTTCAAAACAATAACCAGAGGTTTGTGGGTTTGCAGGGCCATGGCTAGTAGCAAGCAAAATGAATGGAGCTATGGCAAAAGACAAACGCACGAGCTCTAAGACGAACTACTATCAAAAGTTACCAACAGCTCAGGAAAAGGCAAAAGGAAACAACCACTAGAGGCTACCTACAATGGAGACATCCGAGCTCCTAGCTGAGGACCTTCGAACAAGCTACCTGAGAAAACAGGTATCAAAACCTGAACAACGACACAAAGACAAATGCGAGTAATTAAAGTGGTATGTAATGACACGCAATGCAAATGAATGTCCTTAAGTGCACTCTCTCACCATTCATGTCCCACATGGGGTTGACCACACAGGACACACTCATGGGTTTGGGTTTTGACTCTTGTCAAAAAAGTAAGGTTCCCATTCTAAATCTTGGCCGAAGCACAGGCAGTGAATGAGTGGTGCGTTGGTGGCCTCGACTCCTACAGTAGCAAAGAGCTATACCCTCTACTAACACCAACACGACCCCGGACAAGGGGGGACAAACTAGCAATAGGCCCTATGCCAAAGCTATGGAACGGACTACTAGAATTGTCCTTCACAAACTGTAGGTGACTAAGAGGAGAAGATGCATGCTTTCTAAAATGATCATTCATGTAATATGCTTTTGTGTCTTTTACTTGCGTTTTATTTAAACCAATGGTATTGTGAGCATTTGTCTCTAGTTATGCCTTATTATTTGTTTATCTGAATTTGTTTGTTTTATTTTAACCAGAAAGGAAAGCAAACTTGTCTCTACTCTCGTAATCATGGCAAATACAAAAAGGAGAAGAAAACACACAATCATGGCATCCAAACACTTAACCAACAAGCAAAAGGCATGAGCATGGCATGTGCTAGTGTAATGCTCACAGGTAAGTGAAGAAAAGCAAGCATCATAACGAAAGGCATGAATCAAGTCATGTGCATGTGCTGTGGCAAAGCAATTGTGTAAAAAGGCATGTATAGTCAAATATGTACAAATAAATTGTAGACACCTCGATTTTGCAGTCACTTGGCAGCAGGCTCCTCTGGAAAGATGCTCTAGTTGCGACCACCTTCACCAAAACCCTAACTCCACCAAAACCCTGAACCAACAAATTCACTCAAGCCCACAAAAGCCCATTCAGGCTCACATAAACCCACTCTAACCTAATCAAAGCAGAAACCAATAATTAAAGTCTAAATCAAATAAAATCCACTTAAAATATAAGTTAATCAAGTGAAAACCCTAATTAAAGTCAAAATAAAAAAAAACCCATCAAAAACCATTTAAAATCCAAAATTTAATCAAAAGAAAACCCTAATTAAAAACAAAATCAAATAAAATCCATTTAAGCCACTTTAATCCATTTGAATTCAAAGAAAATCCTAAATTAAACTCAAAACCCTAAAAACCCAAATTTCAACTCAGAACTTTCATTAAAATCCAAAACACGTAATTAAACTAAAAACCCTAATTAAAATCTAAAACCCCTAAATTAAACTCAAAATTCTAATTAAAACACAAAAACCCTAATTAAACTAAAAAAACCCTTAATTAAAACCCAAAAACCCTAATTTAAACTCAAAACTCTTATTAAAATCCAAAACCCTAAAAAACCCCTAAAATAATTAAAATCCTAATTTGAAGCCAAGTAATTAAACCTTAAATAACAAAATCAAAAGAATTTGATAATAATCACAAAAAAAAAACCTAAGTTAAATAAAACCTTAAAATCCCTAAACCCTAATCACAAAAAACCCTAAAAGAAAAACAATAATCCTAAAAAACCTAATTTAAACCAAGTAATTGAGACCTAAATTAAAATCACAAAATCGAAACTTAATTAAAATCATAAACCTAATTAAAAACCTAAAACAAATAACCCTAAAATCCCTTAAAACCACTAAAATAAAATAGAAAAATCCAAAACCATCTCCTGGCCCAAGCCCAACAAATCTAACACTATTTCATTCATATAATAACCAAAATCATTGGGAGCTATAGAAAATAATTTCATCGACCGTAAACTACATTCGCTCTCCCCATCCCTCCTTCCCCACGAGCTGGCCAACTACCAGCCACAATCCACACAAACTAGCAGCCCTGACTTCCACCCCTCTTCTAGCGATAAAAACCCATGGAGCAACCGCCAAAGGGGAGGGGAGAAGAGGGACTGAGTGGGGAGAAGCGCTGGGAAAACTAGAGATAGAAGAGCCCCAACAATTCACCACAATCAGAGACCTCCTCCAGTCCTTTTGCAACACACTAGAGCACCCTAAACCTCTGTCACCAGAGTAGCCACTGGAGAACCACTCTCACCGATGCTACAACTAGAGGAGCCCCGTCGTCTAATTGCACCGGGAGGGATACTAGATGCCACCTAGGTACTCCTTTCCCCTATCTTTCAATCCCAAATAGCTTCCTCAACCTTTTTAGGTGCTTTCTGCTGGAGTTGGTTGTCATGTCAGTCATCTTCCCCACCTCTAGTGGTGGGTTCACCACCACCGGCGAGGCCATAGGCCTCTTGGGATAGGTGAGGCCCCATGGGCCTCTCCTCTGTCTTCCTCCTCCTCCTCCCTGAGTTTCCAACACTCGGGAGAGATCCTCAGGCCTCCATCGCCTGAAAACGCCGTCGTTGCTCCATCGCTCACTGATCGCCACCGGGGAAATCACTGAAATGCTCTGGGTGCCTCCCCTGTCATTCACCACCTCCTCCAAAAGCTCCACCACATCGCCACGCACCTCACCAAGCCGCCGCGCCATCGTTCCAGAGACTGGAGCATTGCCCCAACCTCCGTCGTGGTCTTCTTCGGTGTAGGGGACGGGGGGAACACTTCAGGCCACCCCAGCCTTCGATGACCCCAATAGGAGCCTCCTCGCGTCCCCCTGAAGCTTCATTGATCGTCATCGCGCTGCTCCAGCCGCCACATCACAGCCAGTCACTCTGCCGTTGTCTTCACCGGCGTCAACAACCGCTCACCAGAGTCAGAGGTGGGGGAGGCATCTTAGGCCTCCCCAGTCTTGCCCACTACCACGAAAAGCACCGCTGTGCCTCCCTTTAGCCTCCTGGGCTGTCGTTGGAGCCCTCCAGTCGTTGCACCACCATTGGGTCATTGCCGAAGGTCGCGTCGGTGAGCCTCTGGTGAACTTTGAAGGATAGTTGTTTTAATTTAGGTCCAGTTAGTTTTAGGATTTTACAGTTGAGTCCTTAAATCATTTCATCTAGGTCCTTTTCTTTATGCTTAAGTCCTTGTAGTTTTAAATAACCTTTTTATTTCTTTCATTATTCTTGTAAATATTGCATATTTTACCCTGTTTAATTTTAATTCCATTTTCAATCCTATAAATGCTTGTTCTCTCACATTTATGCCCCTGAGATCACGTTTTATTTGCAATTAAGTCCTAAACATTTGCATCATGCATATAGAGCTTTAAGAAAATGAATTTTCTTTGTAAAATTTGCATCCATAACCCAAAAGTCATCCATAATTACACTGAGCATCTAAAAAAACTTGATTTCTATTGCATTTTGTCCTGAAATTTTGCGAGTTAGCCCCTGAAGTCATCCATAATTACATTGATCATGTAAAAAACTTGATTTCTATTGCATTATGGTCCTAAACTTTTGCATGTTAGCTCCTGACCTCATTCCATAATGTTTTCTGGGCATGAACAATTACATCCAGGCCCCTAAATCTTTTTAATCATTAATCATAGTTTTAATTGTATTTTAAATCACATTTTGGATATGTTTCACATTTATTGATCACATGTGCTTGTAAATCACCACCAGAATAGAGTTTTCATCAAAAAACTATGTTTGAAATATAAATGAATTTCGGATTTCACATTTTAGTTAGATTTGCACTTATATGTAAATTTTGCACTTTAGACCCTAAATTTTTAGGAAATTATCAAAAGTACAATTTTCACACATGTCACACCACACTGCCACATTTTCTTTAAATCCTTCATCCTAACATTAAGATAAGACTTTATGAGCAAATTTAAACCATGATTTTCCTTTTTTTGTGAATTTTACACTTTAGTCCCTATACTTGTCCTTTATCATGTTTACACCATTTTCTTGTATTTAAAACTGTCCTTTTCATGTTTAATTGCAAATAACATTTTCTTGACTTGTTGTATACATTTTGCATACATTAGACCATGCATCATCTACATGAAAGCATTTATCACATCTGGCCATGGAAATGACCAAATTACCCTTGAGCTCCCAATTCATGCACATGCACGTTAGTTCGTGCACTAAGTTATGCATGATCACTGTCCAAGTCATCCCTCAGCATCCTCTACCCCTTTTAGGTACATTTTCATGCATTTCTACATGGTTTTCGCTGTATTTGCACATCAGTCCATCGTTTTTTGAGTAAACCTGCATCCCATGTGTTTTTCGTGGATTTTTCTCTAGTCCGATTTCAAATTCCATTGCTTGATATTTGATTTGACTCCCTTTATTCCATATTTTATGACTTTTTCGATTTGATTTGGATTTCATTGCCCAAGGGCGTACATTAATAGGCCTGAAGGCTGACTTTGGCCCCATCGCGGATTATTTTCCCTTTTTGATTTTTATGACATGTTTTCATGATTTCGACGATTCGGGTTGACCCCACTATTGATCCTTCGACATTGATGTGATTTTTTATAACATTGTTTCCAAAAACACTGTCATTTTATGTGACTTTCTTCATATATCGCCATTTGAATTTTTTATGTGGACTTCTTCGCAATTTTTCCAACTTGATTTCCATGATGTTTTCCATGATTCTGATGATTTGCCTTGGTCGCATTTTTGGTGCTCTTGGTGTTGGTGTGTTTTTCCAAAGCCTTCTGTCCTAAAACACCGTCATTTTATGTGAATTTCTTCACATGTCATAGTTTACTTGTTTTGCGTGGATTTCTTTGCAATTTTTTTGCCATGATTTCCGTGATTTTTCTATAATTCTAACGATTTAAGTTGGTTGTATTTTTGATTCTATTGAGGTCTGTATACTTTTTCAAGCTTTTCTCTCCGGAAACCTCGTCATTTCATGTGATTTACTTTGTCGTGTCGTAGTTCGTTATTTCATTATTTTACGTGGAATTCTTCGTAGTTTTCGTGTACCATCTTGCACATCCATCTTGTTTTGACTTGGCATTCATATCAGCATGATTAGAGCACAATCTAGGCTTAGCAAACATTCATTCAGCCTCTAGCAAGTGAATTTGACTAGAAAGACCGAGTTTCTCGGGTGTACGGGGGTGCCTAACACCTTTCTCGTGCGTAACAGGAATCCTTACCCATCCTATGGTTTATAGACATCTGTCTCTCTTGTTTGTATCTCATGCATTCATCTTTTGTGGTTTTTTTGTGGTTTTTCTCGTCTTTCTCTTCAAAGACTAGGTGGCGACTCCTTTTTCTTCTTTTCGTTTTTATCCTATCTAGCGCCTTCACCACCTTAGCATGGCTGTGGCCTTTTCCCTGTGGCGCGACTCCATGTAGGATCCCAAGGCGGGCATGCTCACAAAAACTGGCGAGTCCGTTGGGGATTACCAGATTCGACTTTCAGGTTAGTCTTTTCACTTGCTTTTCGATGCTTTGGCTTCACACACTTGTTTATTTGCCTTGCTTGTGATTGTTTGCTTACTTAGTGTGCCTTTCACACTTTCTTTTACACATTTGCTCTGGCACTGCACTCACATGCTTTGCCTTTTGATGTGATGGATGTTTTCTTTTCACAATCATGATGCCACACCACTTGCACATGTCATGATCGTGCCTTTTGCTTGTCGTTTGCATGCTTGTTTCCCTTACTTGTATGTTTTCTTCCCTTTTCGCACTTGACATGCCTAGGAGAGTAGAGACATGTTTGTTTCCCTTTCTAGTTTAAGATAAAACACACAAACTCAAAGAAACAATTAATAAGCCAAAACTAGAGACCAATTCGAACTCTTACCCCTTTTGGTTAATAAAATACACAAAAACATAAATACATGATTCATTCATATAGGTGCATGCATTCTTCTCCCCTGAGTCCACCTATAGTTTGCGAAGGACAATTCTGGTAGCCTGTTCTATGGCTTTGGTGTAGGACGTGTTGCTAGTTTTTTCCCCCGTGTCTGGGGTCATGTCGATACTAGTAGAGGGTACAAATCCATGCTACTACAAGAGATTAGGCCACCAACGCACTACTCGTTCACCACCTGCGCCTTGGCCAGGATTTAGAGTGGGGACCATACCTTCTTGCATTGAGTTGAAGACTCATATACCCCTAAGAGAGTCTGAAGTAGACAGCTTACTACGGCACACATAGATGATAAGAGAGCACCTAATAGTTGCATCCATATGCATGTGCATTCATGCCACCCTAATAACATTGCATCTATGTCTTGTTCTACTCACATCAGGTTTCCTTGATGCCTGTTTTTTCTTACAGGTTAGCGTGCGAGTTCCTTTGCCGAAACTTGAGTGTCCCTGTTTTCTGTTTCTCCTTTGGTGACAGATCTCGCCCATCCTTTCCTGAGTTACTCGTTGCTGTCGACGATAGCTCGTCCTAGGACACGTCCTTTGCCTTATCGCTGTAGTCCAATTCTCACTCTCTCCCGTTCCACCCTAGCCTAGTGTCTTGGTGAGCCTTTGATTTCTATTGCTCCTGAGGTGACTGCCTCCTTGGTCCCTCCATTGATACTGATTTCTTCTACCTCTGTCACTCCTCCTAACAATAGTTTCCTAATAGTTGGAAATTCCTCGGGTACCAGAAACTGGCAGGCTCATTCCACTACGGAGTCGGTCATCGAGGTTGTCACTATGACCCCACACGCATTCCAGAGATCCCGCCTCTATCTTATCCTCTGGCTGGACCAGCTACTTTTGGCACCCAACCACCTGTGGTGACATCTCTGATAGGATCTCTCTTTGCTGGACAGTCTAAAGTCCGACCACCACTTGGATCCTCTACGCCTTCTACTGTGGCCTCTGGTATTGCTATCGACGGGTCTCGTGTCCTCCATGCCCAACAGCTTCTTGAGCTTGCTCAAAAGCTTTAGGGCATGGGTTTCTATATCCTTCCAGCTCCTGTTGCTCCTCTAGCGGTTTCAGAGGTCCCTTTGTTGCCGCCTCTTACGTATCATGCTATACCCACTGCACCACATCCCTGGCCATCGCCCCAGCTTCTTTCGACTTCGATGGCGGCAGGACCAACTCCGCCTACAGCTTCCCCACTAGTCACCACACATCATCCATCCTAAGCACCTGGTGGCCAGCCCTTACGTTCGGTAAGCGCACAGCACCCTCACGTCTCATTCCCCAGATCCATCTTAAGACAACAATTGTACCCCATTCATACTACACCTCACTTAGCACATCATGCATCTCCCCCTCCCTTTGTGCATCAGAACCATGTTTCTACATATACCCCACAACACTTTACACCAACATGCAGGTACGTCGACCATCGTGCACTGACACCAACAGACATGATGGTGGATCTGAAGGAGCACCTCCGTGCGACCCATGTGGTGTACGCAAGACCTACCCCAGCTGCATCATCCTCATTGGCAGTAGCTCCATATGCCCTCCACGCTAGGGAGGGGGATCTTGAGAAAGCACTTCGACAAGTGTAGGGAGGAGACTACCAGTCTTACCAATTCTGGGACCTCTACTACTTCCCAAAGGCTACTCTCCTACAGAACTTCCAAGTCCTGGATTTCGAGAAATACAACGGTAAAGGCTGCCTTATCTCGCATCTAAGGGCGTACTGTAGAGATTTCGTGCAGCTTCCGGCTGACGAGAGGTTGTTGATCCGTCTCTTCCAAAAGAGTCTAACTGATCCTGCATTGAAATGGTTCACCTCTTTAGGTATGGGCTAGATAAAGACTTGGAAGGACCTCAGCCAGGCATTCCTGGAATAGTACTCCTTCAATCTTGACTTGGTCCCTAAGCGCGATGACCTTGCCACCACCAAGCAGAAGCCCTATGATTCATTTGGGGAGTATGTTGGGCGTTGGCACGCTCTTACCTCTCAAGTTCGAGATAGACCCTCTAACAAGGAATCTATTGAGATGGTTATCCATGGAGAGCAACCAGCCACCGGGGCCCTACTTAGCATACAACCTATCACCACTTTGCATCATTGATTAGTGTTGGCGCTCGCGTAGAAAGTTTGCTGCAAAGTGGCAACTTCATTGCGCTCACTGCATTCGCCAAACAAGCCACGTCTTCGGCTTACGTCGCTGGCACAAGTGGCGGTAGCACTAACAATGGAGCGAATGGTAATGCCAATAGGAGGAGAGATCCTCCCCGGAACGCTGTTGCATACGTCGAATCCCCTACAATTCCTGTTGACACGGGACGCCCACCTCAGCAGCAATTAGTTTATGCAACCACGTGTAGAGCACCATGCACCTCTCACATCACCACTGTAGTCGAGCTAGTGTATCTCGTCGCACCGATAAGGCCAGGACCGTACCAAGGTCAGGCACGACCGAGCCACCTAGAGCGTCGATTCATGTTTCTGGTCGAGAGCTTGAGCGTCGTCCTCTCGAAGGTACAATCACTCCTGAAGTTTCTAGAGGTCCGCCCACCACCGCATCCACAGCCGGGGTGGTACAAAGCAGACCTATTCTACAACTTCCATCACGTCGCGGGGCACGCGACGAATAGTTGCTTCACACTCCAGAATGCTATTCATTTGATTGACCATAAGGTCATTGTCATTCACACTCAGTAGATGGAGTCAACACCAGGATGAACAAAAGCATCTACATCTGTCCTTGATCCCCCTAGCATTGTTAGTCAGCCTCTCCCTGAGCACGACCGTCCAGATGCGCTGGGGACCTCTAGGATCCATGTTCTCTTTCTCGCCCGGTCCAATGTTTCCACGTTGGACCCTTCGGATTTGATTCATCATTCGTCTACTCTGCTCCTGCATTCTTTGTATCACTCTTTTTTCGAGGGTTCAAGCTCCACGGTGAACATGATCCAACTCGCCACCAAATCGGAATCTCTTGTAATCCTGTTGGCACCCCCTTTTTCGCCTGGTGCACCAACAATCCTGCTAGCACGGTCACCCCAATCAACCGCATCAGTGAACCTACTATCTGATTGATGACCGTCATATTGTCAAGATCAGGCTGATACCCTAAACTATCTAGTTGACGATCGTCATTAGGGTCAACCCTTGCATCAGCATCATGCACGGGCCCTGACTTTTCGGTGCATCCACTGAATAAATGACTCACAGCTTCACAGCAAGTACCACTCTCCCGTAGACTCGAGTAGGGTGTCTCGTCAACCCTGAGCATCGGTCTCGATTCCCTTGATCTTGCTCGAGGAGGGGCATCTGTAGACACCCCCATTTTGCAGTCACTTGGCAGCAGGCACCTTAGGAAAGATACTCTGGTTACGATCACCTTCAACTAAACCCTAACTCCACCAAAACCCTGAATCCACAAACCCACTCAAGCCCACACAAGCCCCTTCAGGTCCACACTAATCAAAGCAGAAACAAATAATTAAAGTCAAAATCAAATAAAATCCACTTAAAATCCAAGTTAATCAAGTGAAAACCCTAATTAAAGTCAAAATCAAATAAAAACCACCTAAAACCATTTAAAATCCAAAATTTAATCAAGAGAAAACCCTAATTAAAACCAAAATCGAATAAAATCCATTTAAGCCACTTTAATCCATTTGAATTCAAGGAAAAAACCTAAATTAAACTGAAAACTTTAATTAAAATCCAAAAACCATAATTAAACTAAAAGCCCTGATTAAAATATAAAACCCCTAAATTAAACTCAAAATTCTAATTAAAACACAAAAACCCTAATTAAAGTAAAAAACCCTTAATTAAAACCCAAAATCCCAAATTTAAACTCAAAACTCTAATTAAAATCTAAACCCTAAGAAACCCCTAAAATAATTAAAATCCTAATTTGAAGCCAATTAATTAAACCTTAAATCACAAAATCAAAAGAATTTCATAAAAATCACAAAAAACAAACCTAAGTTAAATAAAACCTTGAAATCCCAAAACCCTAATCACAAAAAACCCTAAAAGAAAAACAATAATCTTAAAAACCCTAATTTAAAACCAAGTAATTGAAACCTAAATTAAAATCACAAAATCAAAACTTATTTAAAATCATGAAACTAATTAAAAACCTAAAACAAATAACCCTAAAATCCCTTAAAACCACTAAAACAAAATAGAAAAATCCAAAACCATCTCCAGGCCCAAGCCCAACAAGCCCGACACTATTTCATTCATATATTAACTAGAAACTTAGGGAGCCAGAGAAAATAATTCTGGCGACCGTAAACCACATCCGCTCCCCCTATCCCTCCTTCCCCACGAGCTAGCCAACTACCAGCCATGATCCACACGAACAAGCAACCCCGACTTCCTCCCCTCTTCCAGCGATAAAAACCCACAAAGCAACTGCTAAAGTGGAGAAGAGAAGAGGGACTGAACAGGGAGAAGCACCGAGAAAACTAGAGAGAGAAGAGCCCCAACGATTCATCACCTTCAGAGACCTCCTCCAGTTCTTTTGCAACACACTAGAGCACCCTAAACATTTGCCACAAGAATAGCCACTGGAGAACCACCCTCGTCGGAGCTACAACCAGAGGAGCCCCGCCCTCTAGTTGCGCTTGGAGGGATACTAGCCACCACCGAGGTAATCCTTTCCCCTCTCTTTCATTCCCAAATAGCTTCCTCAACCTTTTTAGGTGCTTTTCGCTAGAGTTGGTTGTCTTGTCAGTCATCTTCCCCTCCACCGATGGTGCATTCACCACCACCGACGAGGCCACAAGCCACCTAGAATAGGTGAGGCCCCATGGGCCTCTCCTCCGTCTTCCTCCTCCTCCTCCCTGAGTTTCCAACACTTGGGAGAGATCCTCAGGCCTCTATCGCCTGAAAACACCGCCACTACTCCATCGCTTGCTGATCGCCACCGAGGGAAATCACTGAAATGCTCCGAGTGCCTCCCCCGTTGCTCACCACCTCCTCCAGAAGCTCCACCGCATCGCCACGCACCTCACCAAGCCGCCGCGTCGTCGTTCCAGAGACTAGAGCATCGCCCCAACCTCCGCCATGGTCTTCTCCGATGTAAAGGACGGGGAGAACACTTCAGGCCACCCCAGCCTTTGATGACCCCACTAGGAGCCTCCTCGCGTTCCCCCGAAGCTTCGCCGGTCCTCATCACGCCGCTCCAGCTGCCGCGTCATAGCCAGTCACTCTGCCGTCGTCTTCTCTAGCGTCGATAGCCGCTCGCCAGAGTCAGAGGTGGGGGGAGGCATTTTAGGCCTCCCCAGTCCTACCCACCACCATGGAATGCTCCACTATGCCTCTCTCTAGCCTCCTAGGCCGTCGCTAGAGGCCTCTAGTCGTTGCACAACCACAAGGTCGTCGTCGAAGGTTACGTCGGAGTGAGAACACCGACGAGCCTCTGGTGAACTTCGAAGGATAGTTGTTTTAATTTAGGTCCAGTTAGTTTTAGGATTTTACAGTTGAGTCCTTAAATCATTTCATCTAGGTCCTTTCTTTATGTTTAAGTCCTTGTAGTTTTAAATAACCTTTTTATTTCTTTCACTATTCTTGTAAATATTGCATATTTTACCTTATTTAATTTTAAATCCATTTTCAATCCTATAAATGCTTGTTCTCTCACATTTATGCCCTTGAGATTAGGTTTTATTTGCAATTAAGTCCTGAACATTTGCATCATGCATCCAGAGCTTTTAAAAAATGAATTTTCTTTGTAAAATTTGCATCCATAACCCTGAAGTCATCTATAATTACACTTAGCATGTAAAAAAACTTGATTTCTATTGCATTTTGGTCCTTAAATTTTGCATGTCAACCCTTGAAGTCATCCATAATTACACTGATCATGTAAAAAACTTGATTTCTATTGCATTTTGGTCCTTAAATTTTGCATGTTAGCTCCTAACCTCATTCCATAATGTTTTCTGGGCATGAACATTTACATCCAAGCCCCTGAATCTTTTTTTAATCATTAATCATGGTTTTAATTGTATTTTAAATCACATTTTGGATATGTTTCACATTTATTGATCACATGTGCTTGTAAATCACCACTTGAATAGAGTTTTCATCAAAAAACCATGTTTTCAATATAAATGAATTTCTGATTTCACATTTTAGACAAATTTGCACTTTTGTGTAAATTTTGCACATTAGACCTTGAGTTTTCAGGAAATTATCAAAAGAGCAATTTTCACACTTGGACACCACAATGCCACATTTTATTTAAATCCTTCATCCTAACATTAAGATAAGACTTGAGTACATTTAAGCCATGAATTTCCTATTTATGTGAATTTTGCACTTTAGTCACTGTACTTGTCCTTTTCATGTTTCCTTGTGTAGACACCCCGATTTTGCAGTCATTTGGCAACAGGCTCTTCCGAAAGATGCTCTGGTTGCAACCACCACCCTTAAACCCTAACACCATCAGAACCCTAGACCCACACAAGCCTAGTGCCCACTCAAGCCCACATAAGCCCACACTAACTTAATCCAAGCAAAAACCACTAATTAAAACCAAAATTAAACAAAACCTACTTAAATCAACCAAAAAACAAATGAAACCCTAATTAATTAAGTAAAACCCTAATTAAAATCAAAATCAAGCAAAATCCACTTAAAAACATTTAAAATCCAAATTAATCAAGTGAAAACCCTAATTAAAATCAAAATCAAGCAAAATCCACTTAAAAACATTTAAAATCC
>JAMKQA010015186.1:0-10593 GCA_024699735.1 Posidonia australis
GCTAGGGTTTTGGTGGTCGCAACCTGAGCATCGTCCGGAGGAGCCTACTACCAAGTGACGTCAAAATCGGGGTGTCTACAATCATATTATATATGTATTAATTTTTAAACAAAAAATAAACATATCTAATTTAGTGGAATAACTTTATTCCTTTCATCCCACAGAAATAGCTTTTTAAGGATAAATAAATCAGAATATAAATTACTATTCAAAGTTTATTTCAATTTTACACAATAAAATGGAATAATAATTTCCGTTTTGAAGTTATTCCAAGTGCTATTCTTGGAATCAAAGAGGGGCTAAATGCATATGAAAACACAAGTCTCTCCTCTTTATTTATAGATAATGATAAGGATATAATGGATACAAGAGGATACATATAGCAGTTACAAATATTCCATAGCACTATGAGTACAAAATCAATACTCGATGCTTGTATGTATATGTATGGACAAATTTCATTGTTTTGGAATCCTTGTTTTTGCCGGTGTTCATTTAATCTATTATACCACATGCATCCAGATTATTTCAATTTATATAGTAATCTTTGTAGCTTGAGAGAATAAATTCTTTTGGACTTACATATCCATTCATCTGGTAATTTGAAAACATTAAGGAGTTTCATATATATTTCTTTATCTAAGTCCTCCATAAAGATATGTTGTTACTACATTCATTATATGCATATCTAAGTTTTTGGAAGCTACAAGACTGATTAGAAATCAAAAGGTAATTGCATCCATGATCGGAGAATACATCTCCTCATAATCGACTTCTGGTCTTTGCGAAAAATCATGGGCTACAAATCTTATTTTGTAGCGTACAATTTTATTCTTTTCATTTCTTTTGCGAATGAGCCCACATTTATAATCGACAAAAGTAACACCATTTGGTATTTGGATTATTGGTCCAAAGACTTTGCATTTTGTAAATGAGTTTAACTTAGTTCGTATTGCTCCTTTCAACATTAGCCAATTGTTTTGTCAGTTGGATTCAACAAGAGTTTTTTGTTTTATTTTATCGTTATTGTTGGTGACAGAAAGAACAATTTTATAAACAAAGATATTGTTGACAATTATCTGATTTCTATTTAACACTATATATATACATAATTTATTGATATCTCGACATTTATAAGAGACACCTCTTTTAGAGGCTTAATATGTGAGAAATGATCAGGTAGAAGCTTATTTTCTTGTTAGATTTGTAACAATTCTGTTGAATTGTTAGGTGTTTTTCTCTTTTTAAGTATTTTATTTTTTACATCGAAGTTGTCTATCACGTTTTAAAGTTTGGTTAAACACTTTAACCGCTAGAATTCCATTTTGTCCTTCAAGGACATCAATCATTGTTAGGGTGTTTACAATAGGAACGTGGGATTTGACAATCTTCTTATTGTTTGTGAATGCATCTTATAATTGGTGAATAACTTATTGGAAGTGTAAAATCAGTTAGATTTCTTGCTTACATTGCTTTATACAAAAATCAAAATGTAACAATTAGAGATTTTCTCATGTAATTGATTATCGTGCTTTAGGGAACACTTTATTTCTTTCATTTTTTGGGAAAAGCCTCGTCAAATTGGTAATCTTTGAAATGTGCCTTAAATTGATCCCTAGTAAAGTGTTTAATGTATCTGATAATTGATAGAGAATCAAATTCAACACAAATGCCAAGTCTGCATTGAAGTCTCATCTTTGCCCTTTGTGTTGGTGCAAGTGGATCATAAGCAATACAACCAAAAAAAATCTAAAAATGAAAAATGTTTGGGGGTTGATCATGAGCAAGTTGCATTGGTGGAATTTTTTTGTGACCAGGTAGGTTTAAGATGAATCAAGGATGTTGCATGCATGATAGCATGTTCCCATGTTGTCACTGGTAGTTGGGATTTCATTAGAAGTAAGCGAGCAATGTATTGGAGTCTTTTAATAATAAAGTTAGCTAGTCTATTTTGAGTGTGAATATGGGTCACAAGTTGCTCGACTTCAATGGCAACTGAAGTGCAATAAACAAAGAATAATTTAGATGTAAATTCCCTCACATTATCTAGTTGGATTTTCTTAATTAGGTAGTCAATCAAAATGAGCCCGTAATGTTATAATTTGATCTAGTAATTTTGCAAATGATAGATTACAGGTCTAGAGAGACATATATGAGACTATCTCGAAGATGTGTCAATGATGACCATGAAATATGTAAATGGTTCGCTAATGGGGTGAATAGGATGACATATATCTCCTTGAATTCTCTCGAGGAAAATAGGGATTCAACATTAACTTTAAGTAATCATGGTTTAGTAATTAATTTACCTTTTAAATAAGCTGAGCATGGGAAATCATTATATTAGAGGATCTTCTGATTTTCAAATGAGTGCCCATATGTATTCCTTTTTATCCATCACATCATAGTTGATGTTGGATATCCAAGATGATTATGCCATAAAATAAATATTAAGTAGTCATGAGACTTCAAGTCAACTAAGGCATGTGTCTTTAAGTTATAAATTATAGTGAGATAAAGGTAAGTAGAATGTGTTAGGAGAATTTCTAGGATTATGTTTCCTTTTAGGGATCAAGAAGTTATAAAAAGAGATTCTTTTCCATCTTAATCACATGTTTCATGGTGATATCTATTAGCATGGATGTCCTTAAAACTAATTAAGTTTCTCTGTGATTTTGGAGAAAATAAGGCCTCCTTAATGAGGAATTTGATTTTATTTAGATGTTCCAAATATCATATTCACATATGTCTCACAAGGAGAAATGTCCTTGAAGAAGGTTGGGTCATTAAGGATTGAGTGCAAAGTAGCATAGTCTATTAGGCATGTAATAGATTTAAACATTTATCATAAAATAATTGAAATAATTACAAGGAATTTATTTTAATAAAATGTGAATATCCAAAATGGGAATAAACATTAAAAATTGCTTAACACACTCAAAGCATAAAATGAAAATGCAAATATTTGGAACAAAAAGATATAACATAGACATCCTCCATGGTCTACAAAAAGCATAGATAATAATGTCTAATAATCAAGTAGATCATCATTGGAGAAATCAACAGTGGTGAAATTAATTGGATCTTTTGAAATAACAAGATTAGTCTGAGCTGTAGTGGCTTTATCCTTGTGCTTCAGACTTTTCTGTTAGAAGTTCTGAAAATATTTTGATGTACGACAAAAGCGAGATCAATGTCTAGTCATGCTGTAGTCGATGCATTTGTCTTCATAATCATTCTAAGACTGATGAAATAATTCATTTTCATTCTTCCTCCTGTTAAATTTTGCTTTGCCTTTACCTTTGCATTTGCATTGAGATCTATTGGATTTACCATAAATTTTGTTCCTAATAAAGATTTTGTTTAATAAGCAGTTACAAATATTCCATAACCAAAAAGTTATTTCTTTTGCAATTATAAAAATAGGTATATTTTCCACGACTACGCACTTGGGCTTCTGGACCCACATTAATTAGATAAAAATAATAAATAATGAATAAATAACAAAAAATATTGAAAATATATAAAAATAACAAAAAAATCTAGAAAATAGGAAATAACTGAAAATTTAAAAAATAAAAAAGATTCCGATGTAGGCCCAAAAAAATTTCTGTTGTGATCCATAACGTGTGGATCAACTTTCTATCAAAACAATTTTATGCATGGACATGGATTCAGGTCGTTACATGGATATGGATTCAGGTCGTTATCCTATTCATTTATCCTATTTAGGTTGTTATGTTATTTTTTGGAAAAATAAGTGGTTGGATGGGATACCTCTGAAATTTAAATCTCCTGATTTGTATATTATCTCAAATCATAAAAAGACATCTGTTAAAAGGATGATTGAACTATATAGATATGAACCCCATGCTTTATTTCATTTTGACTCTAATGCTGATCACTCGTTAGCTATTCAAAATCAACTTGAATTGTTTACTGAACTTGTGAATTAAATACAACTATCTTCTGGGATAGATAAAATGATTTGGTTTCCATCTGGTGATTATAAATTTGCTATTAAATCTTGCTATAGGTAGCATCAAGTTTCCATTTTACAAAAAAAATTGGAAATCTTGGATGCCAATCAAAGTTAAACTATTCACTTGGCTGGTGGTTTTTAATAACGTGCTAATTAGAGATAACCTTAGTAAAAGAGACTGGGATGGTTCTAAGTTATGTATAATGTGTAACTCATACAGTGAAACAACATTCCATCTATTCTTACATTGTCTCTTTACTACTGCAGTTTGTAAATTTTTTATTAAACAAACTGTGTATCCTGACTTTTTTCATATTGAGGATCTCTTCAATTTCTTCCCTGCTTGTGATTTTGATTTACCCTTAGTGGATTGGCACATATTGATTCTTACTTTGGTTTGGTGTATATGGAAGGAAAGAAATAATCGAATTTTTCATGGAAAAGTCTCTACTTACAATCTAATTATTTTTTAAATTATATTTCTTATGTATTCCTAGATAAATAATCTGGATTCAGGTTTTGAAAAGGAGGAAACTCTCCACTTAGTTTCTCAAATGTAGCAGGCATGGGAGTTGGAGCAGCGCAACAATACTGTTCCACAGAATCAAACTCCCCCAACTGATTAGCATTTATCCTTGCCTTCGAATCCAATTGAAAATTCATTTGCTGATGAATTCCTCCTTGATCAATTTTTATGAAATTTTTGCTTTAGTAACATGCTAAACTTGAACAGTAAATTTTTTGATTGCCATTGCCATTGAGACTCTATGTCATGCCTCAAATTTTCCACAATAATTTAAACAAATTAAATTACGGGAAAACTAAAGCTAAACAGTAAAATATCTAACCACCAGGAACCTACGTGTGCGGCTAGCAGACTCCAGACTATATGCACTACGTTAAACCAAACGCATGTCTGCACCTGCGAACAAAACCACAAGAAAAACGCATGAGTGACCAAAGTCACCCAGTACGCATCCTACAAAAAACTGCGGAAAACAATACCATAATCAATTTTCCTTTTAAGTTTCTTTCGCAAACTCTTTTCTCAAAACCTCAGAAACCAGGCCCACACTTGCCAAAACCACAAATCAGGGCTAGTAGAGCCCAAAACCACAAGCAAAGGCTCTCAATGGCCAAAACCACACACAGTGAATCGGGAAGCCCGGCGTTAGGCAACCAAACTCTGGCTACACGCAGTCCACCGAGTAGCGACCCCAGCGTTCTGCACAGCCACGGTGAAGTCACCCTGTGCAGGGGCGATCACCGTCCCACAATTCCCCTCTCTCAAAAGAATCCTCAGAAACCAACCCCACCATGGGAAGGCTGTCTTGTCTCTCAGGACGCTACCAGCTACGGGACACGTGTCCCACCCGCACTGGCCACCACGGGGTACTCCTCCTCATGGCGTCCTCTACACACGGTGCTCAGGAGGGAGTGTCATACCTCCACACCCGAGCCTCAGTGCTCACAGCGACAGTAGGAGTATCATATCTCCCCGTCATGCCACAAGACACCTCAACCCGTGGACCACAATCCTAGCTTCGAGACGACAGTCAAGGAGTCTCTTACTTCTAGGACTCGACGCCCCTCAGCCTCAAGTATCTCAGCCCCACGACCTCAATAGGGGACATCGCGCCCGACCACCCAAGAATGTCGTCACATTTCCTAGTCCCGACGACACGGTCCCACGTTGCCTCGGTCCACGGACAGAAAATCAGGAAAATCATTTTCCAAACCAGGCCAACCATTCCTTTGAAAACCATTTTCCTAACCATTTTCATATCCTTTGAAAACTCTTCCAAAACCTCGGTAAAACGGCGCATCAGGTGTCCCAAGGGACCACCACTGATGGCCCACAATCCCCTCTCACAGGGACAAAACACGGTAACCTAAAAGCCATCGAAAACACAATTGCAAAACTCACTTGGGCCCAGAATTGACATGCCGAAATCAGATTCGGTATGCCAAAATCCCCTGATTCAGTATGCTGATTCTAGATCAGTATGCTGATTCTAGATCGGTATGCCGAATTGAAGTCAACGGTCAACACTCAAGTCAAATTCGGTATACCGTCCAAAAACGGAAGACCGAATTCCTACCAGAGGACCTAAACTGACAGAAAAACGGTATGCCGAATAGAATAGGTATGCCGAAATCACCTGATTCGGTATGCCGTTTCCATTCGGTATGTCGAATTCTGCGAAACCAGAAAACGGCCCAAACCCTATCGTCCAAAATCGCCCCAACTGGGACCTCCGATCGGACCCCCTAAACAAACTCCAAAAAATCTTGTATAAAACATATAGTGTAGACTCTTGAGTCTACACCAAAACCAAACAAACAAAACTAAAATCCATTCACGAAGTCTCAAGATACAAAATCACAAAGGCAGAAGGGTCAAAACGACCCAAAACGCAACCACTGGCATAAATGCCCATAAATGCTCCATAAATTCTCAATAAATCACAATAAATTCTACGAAAGTAAATTTACTTAGATTTCATGCAATCCTAGCATTTTCTACCGATTCCATGCTCTCTATCGCAAGGAGTGGAGATGCGTACCTGAGAAATACTTCCGGCAATCCTCGGCCAACTCCGGCGAACTCCGGCACAACCACGGCCACGAGGCACTCCACGCGAGCTTTGCGCACCACCACGAGCAACCACAGCCCTCCGCTTCACTCCCTTGACGTCTTCCTCTCTCTCTATCGACACGCACGAGAAGGGGATGCAGGGGAAACAGAGGAGGTGAGGGGACAAGTGGAAAGGAAGAAGGGGAAGGAGAAGGGAAGAGAAGGAAGAGGAAAAGTGGGGAAGAGGAGAAAGAAGGTGGGGGAAGGTGGAGAAGAAGTGTGTCGCCGAAGAGGAGAGGGAAGGAAGAAGAAGGAAGGAGAAGAAAGCAACGGGTGGCGAGGAGAGGTGCAGTGCGGTGCAGCTTATAAAGCCTACGCCAGCAGCAGCTGAAAACGTGCCCACCTGCTCGTCTCAGCCTCCGACACACCGCACAGCAGCCAACCACTAGTCACCACCAACAAGGCCAACTGCAAGCCTCAACCACCAGCCCCCACACAAGCTGGCCCCATGGGGACCCCACAAGCACAGTGTCACAATGCACAGTGCCAAACCACGCACAGGGACACGCAAATAAAAGCCAGCCCATGAAGCCCAAGCCTAAAAGCACAAAGCCACACAACGGGCCTCTGAACAGTAACACTCCTCTAAGAAATAAAATTCACAAAATGTAAATAATTACAAAATAAATTTTACGGGTGTTACACTCTATGTTCCCAAATTTTGTAATATGAACACTTGTTTTTCTTGGTGGTGGCTTCATAGTCAAGAATGATAATAATATAGCTTACCGTTACCAAAACAAATTCTCAATGCAACCCGGTGATCTTAACTCCTTCATTTAAAATTCCTAATACATGGTTAATTTAAATACTTTTTGACCATTAGAATAGAAAGAAGTGATCGGATTACCTTTTATTTTGAACTCACCACTCATGATCACCACCACAATCACCATCTTCTCCTTTGCAATCTTGACCATTCACAACCTGCCACCTCCAGTCGCCACCATTGCCTGTATTATCTTCATCACACCACCTTATTCTCCTTCACCCATTGACTACCACCATCGATTATGGCCTCCATCTCCATCTACATAGAGAGAAGGAGAGAAAGATGGTGATCAAATTAAACATAGTTCATTTGATATGTAATCTTATAAGGTTATAAGGTTTGTGGGTTCAAATTCCATGGAGTATAAAACTTTAAGGTAGCGTTTGGTACGTTGGAATGGAGACTAGAATGGAATGAGAGAATTCCATTCCAATGTTTGGTACAAAAAAAAATCTTTGGAGTTGGCATGGGAATCAAATTCCCATTGAATATGGGAATTTCATTCCTTCCCGAGAGGTAAGGAATTTGATTCCCATTCCATTGGGAATCATCCTAAAAACGTCATGTACCCTCCTCTATGGTCTTTTCTCCTTCTCCACAGCTATCCCTCCTCCTCCGTGGCGTGTTCCCGACGTCTGTCACCCTTAGTCATGGAATGTGGGCCAAGTTGGGTCGACTCAGCCCAAAAAAGTAAGGGCCCCCTAGGCCTGGACCATGCCGGGCCAACCCGCAGGTTGGACCGGGCCGAGTTAGGTCGAGCCTCTTTTAACATACCATGAGCCCGACACGGCCCACAGCCTGTCGATGGGCCAGGTTGGGCCGACCTAGTCCATTGGGCCAAAATTTAAATTTTAAAATTTGTTATTAAAAAAAATATTTTTAATACATTAAAAAAATAAAAAATAAAAAAAATACAAAAGATGTTTTACATCATTGCATGATAACATTCTTGAGGAACTTTACAAATACTTTTTTTTTATTTCGGATCCACAGGCCCAGCCTTTCTTTTTTTAAATTTCTAGGTCGACCTGGTCCGATTCGGCTTGACCTAATTCTCATTTACGGGCCAAAATGGACCTATTCTACGGGCCTACGGGAACCTAGCACGTGGGCTCGGCACGGCCCACGGTGGGCCTGGCCTGGCCTGACCCGGTGCTGGGCTAGATTGGTCGACGCCTTGGTGGGCCTAGGCTGGGCCAGACGGCCTAGGGCCGGCCCGACCCGATTTCCAAGTCTAGTCACCCTCCTTCTTCGAGGCCCTCCCTCTTCCTCTACGGCCTTCTTTCTTCTACAACCCTCTCTTTTCTGTATTTTTTTGCTTTTTCGTCTTCTTTTCTTTTTTTGTGTATGTATTTTTTTTTACAAATAATATTGATTTTTTGTATTGTCTTCTTTTCCTATAAATTTTTTTTATTCTACCAAGAATATTTTGTTAATGCTAATTTAGAAAGTATTATCTATGTTAATACTAATTTAGAAAAGATTATTTATGTTAAAACTTTTATGTGTATGTGTATATTGTAGTGTGTATGGAAAAAAAATTATTTTAATTTTTTTTCCAAATTGACAGGATATTTTTGTTAATATGTAGTTGTTAATCTTCTAAATTTTATATTTCTATTTCGATTTTGTTCTTATGTATCAAATATTAGAAAGGAATTGTTTGTAAATTGCATTCTATAATTCCATTACATACCAAACACCGAAATGAAATAAATCTATTCTAAATTACATTCCTATCTATTTTCATTCCAATGTACCAAACATAGCATAAAACTTTTGTTTAAGAAAAATTGAAGTGGAAGATGGTGGAGGGTCTAAAAGAAGAAATTATTTAGTAAAGGATACGTTGACAAAGTCGCAAGAGGTGAAAAAGTAATTTCATGTCAAGAAAACGTCTGTTAAGGATGACGTCAGTGGTGAACATAGAAGCGGCTTTCATCTATCCACGACTAATCATACAAGCAACTTTCAATCTTATTCAAGTATATAGAGGCAATTTTCGATGTGAGTGGTGAATATAGAGAATTGAATGTTTGAAAAGGACATGGACAAAAGGAATCTTGGGAGTTTGAAAAAAAACCAAAAAATAAAATAAAATTGGACTCACTGATCCACAAAAAAATATGAATTGGACTATTTGGAGTGTTGCCTTGGAAGTTCGAAGTCAATCCACTCTAACAAATGAAACAAATCTTTCAGGGACGACGATTAACATGAGCTGGACAAAAATAATGAAAGCAGCATGCCGATGGTCTTCGGAATCGATTGCACGGCAATGGAGGTTTGGTCCACTTGTTGTTCACAAGTCAAAAATTCCGACGGTGGTGATGCGGACAAGTCACACGGCTCGTGACTGGCACCAGCGCACCGCAGGGAACCGACTTGCACCAAACTCATGAATTGATGATATCTGCAATCATGTCCTTCCTTTTCATAAAAATTACGTATAACTGTAAGCTATTAGATGATAAAAGCCAAAGCTCAACAATCGGACCTTCTCGTTTTATCAACCAAGCTCAAACATCAATTTGTTCTTGATAATTGGAACAAGTCGAACTTGAAAAAGCCCTAAAGTTCTGTTTGATCTGGGTACTAATTTACACTCTTCAGAGTCACTGAATTTAAGCTTCTCGAAAACTTCCGGCTGACGAAAGCAACGAGACTTCATGTGTGAAATGAGTCAATTGTGAGCTGGAAACTTTGAAACCGCCCGGCATACATGGGATGATAAGATCACGAGAGTCGAGAGGAGTGGCATTGCCGTTTCAAGTGTTGGATCGTTGACACTTTCGGTGCTCCTTCATCCACGTGTCTCGGTGGGCCTGGATATTGTTTAGGCGTCGACAGCTCAAGGTTTGAACGAGAAATACTGTGCTTGTTGTGACTGGTCTTGTGGGGGACAGAAGTCCACGGTCAGCACTCAGCACTGGACACGCCACATCTTTAGCTTTGCTTTGTTTGGTATCTTACAAGTCCAAGGGAAAATCCTTTTATTTCCTTGATAAGCCAGGGAAATCTTCAAAATCCTTGACACAGCTCAAGGTTTGAACGAGAAATACTGTGTTTGCTGTCGCTGGTGTGTCGTGGAGGGAAAGAGTCAAAGAGCGTACACACGGACCACACATTTCACATCTTTTTAGCTTGCTTCGTTGGGTGTCTTAAAAGTCCAAGGGGTTTTTTTTTTTTTTTTTTGGAAAA
>JAMKQA010015187.1:0-18737 GCA_024699735.1 Posidonia australis
ATATTTTACTCTTGCAGATCTGCGCACCCTTCTTCCTCTCATCTTGCAGATCTGCTCTCCCTCTTTTCCTCTGCCCAATCGGACTTCGCAGGCTAGCAGATCTACATCTAGCAGATCTACGCGAACATTATTCTGTCCCGACGATCCCATCTTGGGATCGTTTGATTGGGTGTAGGTTTAACATTATTGAGATTCTACAATGCATTTTTCTGGATGGTTTTTATTTCTCTAGATCACTCTGGTTGATTTGGAGTGCGAGAATTTATTTCGAGAAAGTAGTATCGATGTAGTTTGCAACTGCTTCGACTCCATAGCCTGAAGAGACTCTTGCTGCACCACTTCCTCCATGCACCATCTGGAGAGACTGCTCAGGATGATATGGATGAATGAATGAAGGAAGTTGGCTCATAGAAAAATATATTTTTGGATACAATATTTTTTTGTTCCATTTTTGATAAATATTCTGAGCTGTTTGGTGTTTTATTTGGAACCATATGGCTTTTTATAAGCTGTACAGCCTAAGGGTCTGTAATATTTCTCAACTCTGTATTTCTTATCTGGCTTTGAATGCCAAAGAAATAATATCTTTTAAACCTTTTACCAAAAAAAAATAACACGGACACCCAAATGTGTTTTTTTTTTTGGCAAATGGTAAATATTCTATTTAAAAAACTTGGTTATAAGAAGCACCACCAAGTTAATAGTACAATGTTCAAAGTCATAGAGTAAGACAAAAGCTTGACAGAGTATATGGTAGTAGGTTAGGACATATACAGTATTACAATTGCTTAAATCAAAAGGAGAAGCATAGTTTGTAATAAATAGTACGAGGATTAAAGTGATTGCATCCTCAATAAAATAAACGGTCTGTTTGATTTTAAGCAACATCAGCCTCCTCCTAACGTCCCCATTCTTCAAGAGGATTTGGGACTAAATTAGCATCCATGGAGGACCTAGGAATGGCAAAGGATGGAGTGATATTCCTTTGTGCTTGATATATAATGTCTCAACATTGCCACAAAACTCTAAGTTCAATGGAGGTAGAAGTAACTGTAATTTCCCACCCACGAGGCAAAGTTTCTAACAAAAAAATAGTTAGTAACATAATATTATAAAATATTGAGGAGATATCTCTTTTATTATTATGGAAAATAACCTCATTGTGATATATAGTCAGAAACTTTAAAAGGAAGCTAGAATGAGGATATTCCAACTCTTATTGTTTATTGGAATTATGAAATATTGTTTTAGAGTAAAAGTTTCAAGTAAACTTACATTAGCTAAATGACTAGTAGTATTGTGTAAGAAGTAATTCCAAATAAGTTTAGAAACAGTATAGTGGAAAAAACGGTGAGTTACCAATTCCATATTGAACCTACAAATTTCACAGTTTAGTGGACCTGACCATCTTTTTTTGCCAAGTTTTCATGCAATAGGATTTAATTGCAAGCCATGCAAAATTTTTAAACTTTAGAGAAGCGGTACACTTTCAAATATTTTTTTGAAATACTGATCTCAACCCGTCATCATTGAGAATCTTGTAACAATTATTAACAATGAATTTATACAAATTAGGAAGGCATCCAAAGGATTGAGTCATCCTCAGTGGTGAGAAGAATTGAGTTAATAATACTGCTAAGATTGGAAAAGAGGAGTAAGTGGGCCGAAATGGGCTGAAACAAATCCATCTGTCTCGCATAGGTAAGAAAATATCATTTGAATTAGAGTCCAATTTTTATATTTGGCAAGGGAGTAAAGTTCAGATTGGAAGAATTTGAAGGGTGTATGTCCAATCATCTACTTTACCAAAATAGGATAATTTCCATTTTTGACTAAATAGATACTGAAGGTATTTATGACTATAAAGCAATCCTTTAATTCCTTCTATATAGGGAACACATTTCTAGAAATAGAGTTAAGGATTACTCCAAGATTGTTATGTCGAAGATATTAACTTGTAAATAAATGACACTATTTGAAATTGCCTTTGTGTGAAAGAAGGTGCCATAGAAGTTTGCATTTGAAGGGAACATTAAAATTACGGTTGTTTATTATTCTTAAATCATTTTGTTACTTATCCCTACAGATACTCTGACATTTGGCTAAGTGATATCCCTTATTTTCAATGGAGGTGGAGTTCCAAAGGAATTTTTTACAAATTTTATCAATTTCCTTTCAAATTCTAATTGAAAGATGAAGAGTAGATAGGTAATATGTTGGGATTATAGAGAGTACCAAATTAAGAAGAGTGAGTTGACTTCCAAAAGATAAGTATTTACTTTTTCAACAATCCAATCTTGTGTTCAACTTGTCCAAGACTAGTGCTTAGTCATTGTATGATGCCTTTTTAAAGTGGAGTGAGAGGCCAAGTGTGGCCAGGCGGACTATTGCTTCATACAAGGTACGAAAGGCCAAAAGTACAAACCAATAAGGTTACGGCGAAAAGGTGAATTCGAGGGTGAATGTCGACTCGAAGACACCAAAACAAATGCAAAATAATAAGGATAAAACAAATAGAGTCACTACCTAGTCTATTTAAAATCAGAAGACAAGGAAAACTGAATACAAGTGAATGTGATAAAAACAATGCAAGTATGCAAATGCGATGATTTGTGCCAAATGAATGGGGCACATAGGTTATTGTGTGCCAAAGAAAGGGTAAGGACTCCTGTTACACATGGGAAATGTGTTAGACACTCCCATATGTCCGATGAATCGGTCTTTCTTGACTAAATCGCTCGTATGTGTGGCTATACAAATGTATGCGTGCTCCTAAGGTATGCCTAAAGACAGATGCTCAATGCCATGCCAAATAAAACATGTGAGTTGGAAAACTATGCAATCTAATGCTCAACCACACTATATGTGTTTTGAACCAAGGTACTCGTGCATAGGAATTATGTCGGTACAATCCACAAGGGAAGTACGCAAATCATCACGTCCAGTTTTTAAAACTCCATATAGTAAACATCATTGCTCTAATGGATGCAAACCAAAAGCTAACATGCACGTAATCATGCAATGTTAAATGTCATGCAAAATACAAGTAAAATATGCAAGAAAATAGATCTGGATCATGGGAATCCAAACCAAGTGAGAGAACCATGCAAAACAAAGCTTGGCTCTATTGTCTGTGCTTTGGATCAGGGCAAAATGTACTAGGTATGTGTGCTGGATAATTGCAACAACACATAGTGCTAGGTATTTGTGCCGAAAGCACTCTGTTTCAAACAACGAGCCTATTACTCAACTTTTGGCAAAGGGATGATGAAAACTGGTCAAGTAAACATCGAAGAAGCAAAAGGGAACACCAAGGAACACATAAGTGCAATAAAGTCAAATCGAGGACGCTCCCTTCATCTTCCCCACTTCCAATGCCTGTCGTTGGGTTCTATCGGCACTCATGACCATGGAATCTAGCCATAAGCTCCACAAGCTCTTTGTGATGATGATGGAGGATGGACGAAGTGAAAGGAAAGAAGAAAATAGGACGCCGACGCAAACGAAAATGAAATGCAATGCAGTGCATATTCGTCATTTCCTTCTGCAATGTCACCTTGCGTCTTCATCGCCGATGAGGCAGCAAGCTTGAGGTAGAGAATTTGTCAACCATGAGCATGCATGGGGTGTTAAGGAAGAGAAGGGAGGTGGCAAATGTGGAGATGGGTGGTAGCATGGGCTTGACGAGAGTCGGCCACACGCCAATTGTGCACTTATCATTAGAGAACCAAGAATGCAAGCAATAACAGATGAAAGTGGATGAAAACGTTGCGAAATAGTGATGAAGAAACATCACAAAGTACGGAGAAGCAAGGAATTGTGCAATGAAAAGGACACTTACCTAGACATGGAAAATGTGCTAGGCTAGCCTTAGGCCATTTGTCTTGGCCCATAAAAAATCTTGTCTAGGCCCGATCCACATTGAACACAGGTCGGGCCGACCTAGACTCACCACGAGCCATGGGCATGCCAGGCCCATGAGCTCGACCCACTCGGCCCAGGTTTGGCTTGTGAATCAATCCAAGCCAAGCTGGGCTAAGCTGGCCCATTAAAAAGCAAAAAAAAAAAAAAACAACAGTTGGAAAATGCAACATTTACATAAGTAAACGTTGCAACATTTGCTTATGGTTGGGACAACGACCAATGGTCCTTTTCTTTTCTTCTTCTTTTATAAATACTCCTTCATACTTCTCATTTCTTTCATACAACTTACTCTTCTTTTTATTCTCTACTCTACTACAACTACACTTTCATTCTCTCTCAATTCTCCCATTCTCTTTCAATTCTCTCATTCTCTCCAACTTTCCAGAATCCATAAACCTGAAGAATTCAAATTTGGCTCTACACTCCATCGCAGCCTCTGCTACTCTGCTCCGGCCTCCAACAAAATTTCTTTACTTCTAATTTCTCTACTTCTAATCTCTTTATTTTTTGGTTTTGGATTAAGGATTTTTCTTTTATTATAATTTTTTTCATACATTATAATGAAAAATATAGAAAGCCATGATTATATCCCAAGTTAGGAGTCAGATCAGCTTCAAAACACCAAAATATAATCCACAACCTCAAAGAAACCTAGGAAACAAAGTTCAAAGGTTTGGGAGTATGTAACTCTAGACCCTACAAATGAAAGTAGATGTTATTGTTATTATTGTAGTACATGATACACTTGTCTTAGGGGAGAGAGTGTAGGTCATATAGCTAAGCATTTACAAAACTATATAACTAAACACAGTAAAGATGATAATACATATTTAAAATAATCTAAATTACATGTAGGTTTTAGTGGATTAGTAAATTAGAAATATAATACAGACAAAGCAAGAAAAGGTTTAACAAAATTAATAATACAAGATGAACAATCATTTTCTTTTTCTAAAAATAAAAATTTTGAATCATGAGTACAAACTTATTTTAACTCACAATTTTAAAGTTATTTTAGGAACACTACTAGAAATATATAAAACATTTAATAAAGATAAACTAAATTTAATGTAAATATTTTTTAGTTTATTATATAATATATCATTAACATGTGATGTTTGAACTAGTCCTAATAATTTTCCTTACTTATGTTTAACTACACATTGGATAAATATAGAATGGAATCTACAAAAAAGATTAAGTACTTTTAAAGTATTTGATCATCCACATACTAGTAAAGCTATAACAAATATAATAGAAGATATTGCTAAAGAATATGTAACACCCCAAACCCAGGTACGTTACCTAAATCATAGTATCATAAGTAGTTACACTAATTACAACAATAATTAAATAACTACAACTAACTAAGGCTCACCTCTAAGAACAATGTGCGGCTAGTAGCTTCTACTCAAGCACCAGAACTAGACTGCACTCCAACCTACACCTGAAACCAAACAACGCACGCGTGAGTGACATTTAAGTCACCTAGTACGTGCCCCAAATATACACACAACAAAAACTCGACAAAACCATAAAAACACAGCTTTCAATTTATAAAACATGATTTTCTTTTAAAATCCATTTCAAAATATCATTTCACTTTTTCTTTAAAACACTTGGAAATCTGTTTCCAAAATCATGCTCTTTCCCAAAACTCACATTTCTTTTCTTTTTGTGCATTTGTAAACCTTTCTCTTATTCCAAGAAGTCTATATTCTCGACCAGGTCCAGTCTAAAAGACAATGCCTCATAGGACTCAAAATCAAAACCACAAACATGGGCTAGTAACTGGTTAAAACACAATTCTTACTTACTACTAGGATTTTAAGACCAAACTTAGGTCCAATCCTAGCCAATCCACACCTTTTAATTTTCACAAATCCAAATACCTTTCTTATTAATTTCTACTTTTCTTATTGATGTTACCTTGATCAGGGGTAACTAGGCACACAAGCAGTAGGTGAGGACATCATTTTCCCTACCTCCCTGCATTGCCGCTGTGAAGTTCTCCATGCGGGAGGACACTGCTCTGGCCAACTAGCCTCAATTTCTTTTCATATGCACGGGAATACGTCTTTTTTGATGTCCCTTCGGTGACCCGAACACCTGATTCATATACTAGGCTCAACCTACATCGTCTCAAGCTCGGTGACCACGGTCGTATTTGACAATTGATATCTTATTAATTTGCCGACACTAATCCCTCGTGGTTCCACACTGGCAACCACGGTCATGTCTGACAATTGGTTTTCATAGAATATCATTCTCTTACCACATTATCGACACCAACCCCTCGTGGTTCTACAATACATTATTATTTCTTCTTCTTTTTTCAAAACTCATGGGTTTTCCTTTACAACCATTTTCATCTTATCCTTTTGTTGTAGGAATCTTTTCCATGCAACACATGACCCTCTACTGGTGTCCCAACACAAAATTATTCCAAAACCATGTGTTTAAAACCACAATTGGGTCTCATGCCCAAAAACTACACTAAACCACACATTCAATCACTTTCTTCCATTCTTGGGGCTTCAAATCCAAAACCATTATCAAATTTATTTATTTAAATTCTATGTTCCTCTATGTCATTTACATGGGGAAAGCATCATTACCACATGCTCATTATCCATTTAAAACCATTTATTTCCATTATACACACACATTTATTCATATGAGCCAGGGGTCAAATTCGGTAGACCGAACCATGTTTGGTATACTGAAAATCTCTGATTTGGTATACCAAAACCCCTTGTTTCGGTCTATCAAGTGTTTTCGGTCTACCGAAACCAGGGACTTGGTGGCATATTGACAGGAAATCAGTATACTGAACCCAGTTCGGCATGCTGAAATCCCTGTGTCTAGTATACTCTCCCTGTTCTCGACCTAAACGTTCGTCGGAATTGGGACCTCCAGCGGACGCAACAAACATACACCATAGAAAACAAACAAAATTTGGGGTGTAAACCCTTGAGTCTACTTCAAAACTCCTTAAATCATTTATCAATTCAGTAAGCATGCCATTTACAATAAAATCATAAAGGCATAAAACTCATTTCAAGTCACTGTAGCACATATGCCCAAAACTCTTATAAATTCACAAAAATTCATCATAACCGCATGATGTCTGCATGAACACCTCATATAGTCCATTCCATACATTTCTATCATTTGTTCATAATTTATCATGTTTTATTCATCATTTTCATGCATTATGCTCATTAAGCTAAAAAAATGCAAAACGACAGAGGAAGAGGGGTCGCGTACCTCCCGTGGCACTCTGGCGACCTCTTCACGACGGCATGCACCTTCGGCCTCACTTCCTTTCCTAGGCACATTGGTTCTCTCCTTCCTCCCGCTCGACTCGCCTCTCTTCCTCTGGCCTCCACCAATCTTTATCTTCCCCTCCTCCCAGCATCACGCCGGCCTCCGATCCCATCACCCTCGCGTCAGAGGGGACGGGGCGACATGGGCCGAGCTATGGAGGCACGGGTTCAAGAGAGAAGAAGAAGAAGATGGGGACTCATGAGGGAAAGAGAGAGAAAGGAAAGAAAGAAAAGGGAAAAGACAGACACGCAAACTGAGGCAACTGTGCATCCTAAAATCGAACTCCACATTGGTCCCACAACACAAATAGGTGCACAAAAGGCCAACAAATCTCTACACACACACAAGAAACAACAGATTATTCATTAATAAACCATTTATACAACATTACCATTTATTATATGGTTTATAATTAAATTGGATAATCAAACCTAGGTGTCACAGAATATAACATATATTTTAAAATTAATACAATGTGTTTTGATAATACTTCTAATAATAATGTTGTAATAAAAATATTAGAAAGAAATATAAAACTAATATTAAATGGTGAATTATTTCAATAGATGTTGTTGTCACATTTTAAATTTAATTGTACAAGATGGTATAGATTACATTAGGTCGTGTATAAAAACTATAAGATCAATTATTTTATTTAGTCAAATATCAGTTAAAAGATATCGAGAATTTAAACATTTATGCGCAAAAATAGTTTAAAACCTAGAAAATTTAAGTTAAGTATTCAACATAGATGGAACTCAACTTATGATATGTTAAGTTCAAGTTTACCTTATGGTAATTTAATTACAACATATTATAATGCAAAATCTAATTATATGTTAAATGATGAAGATTGGCAAAATTCTAACATGATTTTTTAGAATCATTTTATAATACAACTAAATAATTATCGGGTCAACATTATCCTAAAAGTTCTCAAGTTTTAATTAATTTATTTAATATTACAAATATTTTTCAACAATATAGAGATATTCCAACTTTTGTAAATATTATTAAATTAATGGAAGATAAATATAATAGTTATAGGATAAGCCTTCAATGTGGGTATGTTTAGCATTAATTATGGACCTTGGGAATAGATTAGTTAATTGTATGATACTTATAGATGATATTTTTAATAATGTGAATAAATATGAATTTATAGATTCATTTAATAATAAAATTAAAACAACTTTATACATATTATTTGAAGAATATATTTGTAATTATGGTGAAAGTAGTTCTAGTGCATACACATTTAGTTTTGTAGGGATACATATTACTAGTAGTAGTGGTAGTTGTAGATATTTCATTTTGTCACTCCCCGATCTTCTTTGGGTCATGACATAACCTACTCCCACCTTAGAGCTTCACCTCTCCAACTCAGAAGCTTTGATAACAATTCCAAGGTATAGAACAACCAGAAATGGGCGTTCTACGTTGAACGCTTTAAACTTGGCGTTTTATAATCTACAGTCTAGTTCTTGCCCTTTCAGCCCACTTGTCTTTTTTAGATAACCTCTGTAACCATGCCGACGACAGCCTCGAGGTTTGGCGTGAAAGGCCAAATGCACGAGGATCGCAAAGTCACGGCAAAACAATAAAAATAATGATAAAAAAGCAGGAGTCGCCACCTAGTCTATTTAAAACAGAAGACGAGGAAAACTACTTAAAAACATTCAAATCATGCAATAAAGCCAATGGAAAAGAAGGTCATAAACCAGAAAATTGGGCAAGGATCCCTATTACGCATGAGGAAGGTATTAGGCACCCCCGTGCCCCCGAAAAATCGGTCAAGCACCGGTGCAAGGATATTGCACAGATATGATCAAAAGATCTAACAACATCGAGTGATTTTTATCCTCGCTTTACTATATGCAAAACATGATCTATCATGCATAAAAAGGCTGAAAACAGAGTGGGGTCTTCCTGATATATCCAGGAAGACAACTAGAGAAAACCAAAAGCAAATCCAAACGGGAAACATGCTAAATACCATGCCAAATGTTGCTGCGTGCAATAGAAAATAGGCTAGTGCGCCTATGTGGTGCGCCAGACTGGTGCTCCAGTCTGAGGCGCCACCTATGTGCTCTACTGATGCCAGGAAAGTGTGCTAGAGAAAATCATAGTTCCGACAGTAAACCAGAATGCCATGCAATGTAAAATTCTTGTAAACTTGCAAACTCAACAGAAAATGCAACATGAGTATATCAAAATCCAAAAAAAAGAAAACACAAGATGGGTCATGTGCTCAAGGGTTGTATGCCTCACACAAGACCACACCATCCCTATGCTAAGTAAAAACAACAAGATTCAGCCATGTTATCCAGATCTGGATCATGGACTGATGCATAAGAATCTCCAAACAGGAGTTCATGGGGCAATCAGCTCACTAGATTTCAGCAACTGGCTGAATATACAAGATGCAAAAAAGGCTTAAAACAGTGTCATCCAAGATTGAAATCATGCATGCAAAGACATGCCATATCAGAGAATACACACCATAAAAATCAAAGTCAAACACACCTGGGAAAGCATGCAAGTTATGATGCAAAGATGATGATTTATACCCTGACCAGATTAGTGCACCAGGATGGTGTGCCAGGATAGTGCTCTGGTTAGGTGCGCCACCCTGGTGCGCCACCTTGGTGCTCCAGTGTGGTGCACTCCAGAAAATCTAAATCAGACTATTGTCTGATTTTAGATTCTGGTCCAGATGCAAGAGATTAATTGTGATTTATCTTAACCAGATTAGTTATTTAGATGATAAAAAGCGGAAACATGATGGAAAGCAAGCAATGAAAATCTTTATATCCTTTATCTTAAATCATGCAAGATCATAGGTTAAGGGCTGAAAATATTGCATTGTAGATTCTAAAGAGCATGCAATGAAGTAATGAACCTAACTATCATATGAATATGGTGAATACATAAAGACTGTATTTGCAGCTCATTTCATGGCAAACATTTGCATGAATCATGATTCATTATGTAAAAACAGAGATTATATGATGCAGATTTTAACATACAGAGCATCTTATACGTGGAGCAATCATCCCATCATGAAACAACATGAAAACAACTTACTAACAGATCAGATATCTTGTTCTTTACATGCTTTTATACAGTGTAATATCTAGAGCTTAAATAAAAGGATAAATGAAAGAGGAGAAAGGATCTTACCTTGCTTGTGGTGTTTCCTCCTTGAAGGCTCAAGATAATACTTCCTTGTTGCTTTGGATTGGCTGAGGATGCTCTGGAATGCAAGGATATCTTCAAGAAACGAGAGAGGGTTGTTGGGAATAAGTGAATGGCTTAACCAAGGGGTGCTAAATGGTTGCCAATGGAGGTCTTTTTATAGAGTTCCACAATGGTAACTCCCATGGGATGCAGACAACCTTGCAAACGAAGAGCCTGGCGTAGATTCACAGGGAATATCTGCTGGCGAGGGTTACAAGCACGGGAGATGGAAAGCCAGCAGCCAGCACTCTGAAAAGTGGCTGTGCGCCAGCTTGGTGCGCTAGGACGGTGCTCTGGTTAGGTGCGCCACCGTGGTGCTCCAGCTAAGTGCGCCACCGTGGTGCTCCAGCTAAGTGCGCCACTTTAGTGCTCCTGCTTGGTGCTCCAATCAAGTGCTCTCCACTAGCTATCTGATTTGCCAATTGGGTCACGGGCTTGCTATGGGCTTGTGGTCGGTTTATGCAATGATCTCTGGCTAGTTAAAAATTGTCAAATAGGATTCAAAAGTGGTTGAACTTCCCGCATCCAAAGCAACATCTGGAGAGTTTACCTATGAGCCACCTCAAAATCGAGGTGTCTACAACCTCTGAAATCAACGTTGCTTCTTACTTTTGATAGAGTTCACTAATATCCCTTGATGTCAGTAATCTCTGCCCCAATCATCTCTTGTCCAAATTTGGCAAGTCAGCTGCCTTGGAGTATAGAACGCACCCATTTGGGCATTCTACGTACAATGCCCACTTTTGAGTGTTCTACACCTGACGATCTTGGCCTTCCACGTCAGCAACTTTCCTTAAGTGACAAAATTTGAATTTTGAATTGTTACCATTCTTAGATGCCAATCAATCTTATTTGAACTTAATCAAGGCTTAATCAATGTTCAATATGCCATTAATTGATGATTATCCTCTCCAAGCTGGCAGGTTACGTTGGAAGGGTGTTGAATGTCTGTTTTTTGGCATTTTACATTTATAGAATGGTCCTTTTATGGGTGTTCTACATAGAACGCCTTCGTATGGACGTTCAACACCTCAAAGATAAAAACTCCTTACCAAAGCTTCCTTTTTTGAAAGCCTTGGCATTCAAAGATGTGACACTTGGGCCTGATTATCCACTTTAATTGTAAACCATGTAATTAATTGTAATATTGCATAAATGATTTATTAATGGATAATTTGTTGTTTCTTGTGATTGTGAGGATTTGGTTGGCTTACTGTGCACTTGGTTGTGATTTAGGATCAATGTGGAGTCCAGTTTGGGATGCACAGTTGCCTTGGATTGCGTGCCCGTTCTTTTTCTTTTCTTCCTTTCCTTTTTCTCTTTTCCCTCATGAGCCGTCGTCTCCATCTTCCCCTCTCTTCTTCTTCTCACGACCCATGCCTTTACAGGAGCTGCTCGTGCCTCCTCGTCCCCTCCGACATGAGGGTGATGAGATGGGTAGTTGGCGTGACACGAGGAGGAGGAGGAGATAAAGAGGGACGAAGGCAGGCAGAAGAGGAGAAAAGGGGATGCAAGAGAAAAGAGGGAAAGGAAGAGAGGGGCGCGACCGAGAGGAGGAGAGCTGAGCTGTGGTCCACCGGTGGGGAGGAGCTTCTCCGGGGCAAGAGAGGCTCGTCGGAGTTGGGAGAGCTCGTCGGAGGAGGTACATAGCCCTTATTCCTCCTCTTTCCTCTTCATTTTCGATAATGTATAAATTACATGGAAATGAGAATAAATGCATGTAAAATCGTAGAAAAATAGTGGAATGGATGGAAATGTGTTGAATAACATGAATACGTAGATATCATGCAATTAGGATGAAAATTTGTAGGTTTATACGAGATTTAGGGATGCATGCTACAGTAGTCGTTAATGAGCTTCATCCCTTTGTGATTTTCGTATGAACTGCATAGTTAATGGATTGATGAATGGTTTGAGGGTTTTTGAAGCAGACTCAAGGGTTTACACCTCATGATTTACTTGCATTTTGTGATGCTTGTTTGAGGAGTCCGCCAGAGGCTCCCACTTCTGGAGAATGTGTTGGTTGGAACAGGGGAGGTGCCTTGGTTGTGGGCAATTCGGCATACCAAATTCCTGTTAGATTAAGCCAGGATACTTGGTTTCGGTAGGTCGAAATATCCAGTCGACTAAAACTAGGAGTTTCGGTATACCAAAAATGTTTGGAATACCGAACTAGGGATTTTCGGTATACCGAACCTGGTTTTGGTCTGCCGATTTTGTCCTGACCTATATATATATATATATATGTGAACATAAAATGGAAATAAAGGTTTTTTTTGGACAATGAGCATGTGTTAATGGTGTTTTCCCCATGTAAATGTCATGAAGGAATATGAGACCCAAATAAGTAAATTTGGAGAATGGTTTTTTGTTTAAAACCCTAAAAATGAATAAAAGTGATTAACGTGTGGTTTTTGGGCATGAGACCCGATTTTATGGTTTTAAAACATGATTTTCAGTGAATTTGAGCTAGAACCCCAGTAGAGGGTCATGTGTTGCATGGAAAAGATTCTTGCAATGAAAAGAATGAAATGAAAATGGCTTTGAAAAGGAAAACTTGAAGAGTTTTGAAGATAAAATACAAGTAAGGTGTTAAGGAACCATGGGGGTGGGTGTCGACAATGTGGTAAGAGTATGAGGCTCCAATGAAACCAATTGTCAGATACGACTGTGGTTGCCGAGCTTGAGACGGTGTAGGCTGAGCTTGGGTGTGTGGGCCTAGGTGTTCGGGTCATCGAGCTCGTGATGGTGTAGGCTCGGCCTAGGAGTATAAGACCTAAGTGTCCGGGTCACCGACGATGTAGGCTGAACTTGGGTTATTGAACCTAGTTGTTCGGGTCATCGATGGGATGTCAGATAAAGATGTATCCCCATACTTATGAAATGAAATTGAGGTCAATTGGTCGGGGCAGTGTCATCCCATACGGAGAATTTCATTGCGGTAATGCAGAGAGGTAGGGGAAATGGTGTCCTCATCTACTGCTTATGTGCCTGGTCCTTGATCAAGGTAACATCAATAAAGAAAAGTGAGAATGAATAAGAAAGTGTGTGGTTTTTGTGAAAAAGAAAGAAATATGGTTTGGCTAGGATTGGACATGTGAATGGTCCTAATATCCTAGAAATGAATATGAATTGTGTTTTAACCAGTTATCAGCCAATGTTTGTGATTTTGGTTTTGAGCCCGAGAGGCATGGTGTTTTTAGCTGGATCTGATCGAAAATGTGGATTTCTCAGAATATGAGAAAGGTTTTGAAAAAGTATAAAAGAGAAAGAAAAGATGAGTTTTGGGAAAGATATGGTTTTGGAGACAATTTCCAATTATTTTAAAAAGAAAGGAAAGTGAATTTTGAGAAAAGCATAGTTTTGGGAATAGATTTCCAAGTGATTTCAAAGGAAAAAGGAAATAATGTTTTAAGATTGGATTTTCAAAAGAAAACCAAGTTTTATAAATTAAAAGTTGCTTTTTAGCGCTTTTATTGGATTTTTGTTGCTTGTGTGTTTGGAGCGCGTACTGGGTGACTTAGATGTCATTCACGCGTGCTTTATTTGGTTTTCAGGTGCAAATCGTGTGCAGTCGAGTTCCAATGCTGGAGTAGGAGCTTCTAGCCGCACATCGTTTCCTGGAGGTGAGCCTTAGTTATAGTTATTTAATTTTTACTGTAATTAATGTAATTTTGCTTATGATACTGTGATCTTGGTAGTGTACTTGAGATCGGGGCGTTACAAAAGACCTTCCTGCTCACTTATAAATAAATAGGCACTCCTCCTAACCAAGGGGACCTGAACCCAAAAAATTATCCAGAAGTGGAGGGGGCATCAAACACACTTCTAGAGGAGGGGGAAATTATTATGAGAGCAGGTTATCCAAGAGAGGAAAATATTTTGAGGAAAAGAGAATAGAAAGGTGTTGTGCATAAGTCTATTATTTAGCTCCTGTTCCGGTCACGTCAAATCGATAATGCATATTCTATTCATAAGGGGGTTCTTTCTTTCTAGTATTTTCCATTCTTATTATTGTAGTTAGGTATTTCATAATTAGTTGAAAATGGAAGGATAGAAACCCTCGGGTAAGTCTCCTCCCCTCTCTTCTTTATGACAATTTCCGCACATCTAGAGTTGATTACTACACGTTCTTGATTCGTGTAATTTTCATTTTGTTTGGCAAGGAGAAAATGAAGAAAAGGAAGCTCATCTGCATGGAAACCTTTAGGCAGTGCTGGCATTGTCCTAAAGTAGTTGAACCCACAGTATTCATATCTTCTCCGGCATCTCGAGGGCCAACGAAAGTAAACCGACAGTGGCGATTACATTGGCTTCAACATATGTGGAGTGAAGAAGTCAGAAACAACAAAAGGGGATAAAAATGAAGTGACGAAAGGCTACAAAATGCGTGTATTTAGATCACTTTCGAAAATCCCATAGCCACAATCTGACGATCACGGTGGGATAGCTAAAAGTGCCCCATGCTAGGTGAGCAATCCTTCTTCTTCTTTTGTTTTATCCTGCAATTTTATTTACTTTTTGCTGATTTTTAAGAGTTGTGGCAAAATTCCTTATAGTGTTTTGAGGCACCACGATCTCTTTATTGTTTGGGTTTCTATACGTTTAATTGCATGCAATCACCCATTCTTGAGTTTTCGATTCTTGGGAATAGGGGTGGTTGAGTAAAAAAACCAACGTTTTTTGAAAAATTTCTGTTAGTACATTAAATACTTCTATCTAAGTGTTCAACATTAAATGCCACTTTCACGGCATTTTACGTTGAACTCCCACTTTTAGGCGTTCAACGATTCTAAATCGAATCCCATTCTGTTTTCAAAATGTCTTTCTATTTTCTTTTCATAACTAACCTAAAAGCTGAGGTGTGAGGTGATTGGTTCTGTCGTAGGGATCAGAGCCTTAAGCTTTAGGTGCTTTTAAAAAAAAAAAAGCACATCAAAAAAATTGATTTCTATGTGACTTGATTTGATCCTCACAGGAACTATTCCTTTTGAGTCTTATCTTGGGTTATGCAAATAACCACCTAAGTCTCAAGCATCCCTGTTGCAAAGGATTTAGGAATGGTGTTTATGTTGTCATTTGTTTTTACAAGAATCACTCTTTCCTCCCTTGATTTTGGTAAAAATAAATTAGAATCCTAAGTTAAGAATTGTATTCCCCTTCCCTCCTTCTGTGGTTTGCTTTGATCTGCTTGTTTGATATGTGAGTGACCTGACTAATTCTGAGTACACTAGACTCTACCTTTACGGGGTAGGGATATAAGTATAGGTATTAAAAGCACTAAATGAAAGAGAAAATTATAAAAACTAAACCCTTAATCATTGTTTGAAAGTGCTTTTGTGTAGCAACCTAAAATAGGGTGTTGAACATTGGAAACTAGCCGTTTTACGTTGAATGACCAAAAACAACATTTAACACATTGGGTGAATTCCTTGTTGATTTTTGACTTTTCTTTTTTATGGTGAATGACAAGTGCCACAGGAATAGTATTTGAACAGGGTATACAAGTAGGATTTGTTTTTTTCCTTTTAAAAACTTGTATTATCCAAGAAACCTTTTGTAATCCCTTCTAGAAAAAGGGGGAAAAATAGAAAAAAAAAACAGAGAGAGAGAAAAAAGAGAAGAGAAAAAGAGGGGGAAAAAGGAAAAAGAGGAAGGAAAAAGAAAAGAAAAGAAAAGGAAGAAAAAAGAGAGAAAAAGAGGAAAAAGGAAAGAGAAATTAAAGCCTACACTATTGAACGCTTGTTCTTCTAGCGTCTTACAATAAACGTCATTTGTAACGACTCTTAAGTCGCTACCACTCAACCTAGTTATACAATTTCATTTTTTTTAATCTTTTTATTACAATTACAATTATGCTTATTATGCAAATAAATCTAAGTACACTCAACAATAATAAATAAATAACTGAAATAAACTAAACTACAAACTCACCAGAATCTCTGATGTGTGACAACGTGACTCCTCCTATATGCACTAACAAAACCAGCTCGCATCCTGCATTTGCCAAAAACACCAAAACCGAAGCACATGTAAGTGACCACTCAAACGGTCACCCAACACACACCCCACCTAACCACTCTGCACACCACGCCGAGGAAACAAGCGTAACTACACCCTACACAACAAGCACAGGCATCTCACCTAGATGCCGCAACGCTAAGCCTAGGCAATCCACTATTGTCCGATAAGCAGCAAAATATCAAAACTGTGTCTTTAAAACCATTTTTTTCTTTTTCTTTTCAAAATCATGTGCATGCTTTTTCAAAATCTTTTATGCACGCTCAAGATGGCTACTCTTGTCAAATCAAGCTCAAAAGTCACACTAAAGCACACAGTCAGATTCCACACATTCTCTGTGTGGATCAGGTAACCAACGGTGTCTAAAGCTCTTTATAGCATCCAAAACACCCACCACAACTACAAAGTACAAACTACAGAGCTTCTACCCTACACAACACGGTCCCCTTTAGACCCAAGCACAACACCAAAACCATGGAGTCACGGCTCCAAAACACAATGCTACAATGGTGCAGTAGCATGACCTCCTCTAGGTCAAAACCATGGAGCCATCGTTCCCAAAGCACAATGCCACACTAGTGCAACACCACAACCTCCACTAGGCCAGAGCCCAACTCCAGAATTGGGACCCAGCAAAACCACAAATAACATGTCGTACAGCCTGACGCCAAGCACTCTACATTGGCCACAAGCAGTCCACTGAGAAGCAACCACGACGTCTACATCGCCATGGACCTGCCACCTTGTGTAGGAGCGAATCCATCCTGTAGTCCTTCCACCTGAAGAACCCTCAGAATGCCAACCCCCACTAGGGAACGCTGTCTTGTCACTCAAGACACTACCAACCACAGGACACGTGCATTACCCAGCCTAGCCATTACAGGGTATGCCCTCTCAACGTCCTAGCTCAGTACTTCGAACCACTAGAGGCTCCCCATTGCTAGGTTCAGCCAGTACCCATAAGTCTCGGTACCTGTAACTCCTAAGGTATCAAACCCAACTACGTAGGAGTTTCATACCTCTCGAGTCTTCTACCACGATACCCTGTGTACAACAGTATCTTGGGCGTCAGTGCCCAAAACAAACGGAGTGTCATACATTCGAGGCCAGTCAGTACCTCGTCTTGCGGACCTTAGCCTTAGTCTAGTGAACGACAATCCAGGAGTGTCATACCTCAAGGATTTGACGAACACACCTCGACCACTTCGTCTTACCACAAACAAAAACATTAGAAAACTCTTTCCAAAACCATTTGCAAACATATGCACATCCCTTTTTCCAAAACCCTTTTGAAAAATCATTTCGAAAATCATTTAAATATCTTTTCAAAAACACTACAAAATATAGCCTAGACAGCTCCACTGCTCGGCCCAACAAACCACACCTTGGGAGCGCTTGAGTTCCAAAGCACCTCGCTCGACTCACGACGACAACCTAAGCAATACAACCAACAAAAGTACCATCTAGGTATCAAACTCACCTAGAAGACACTCCACCAGAATAGCCACAACAAAACTCTATGCTCTGGCGCCCAGATGTAAGACACCTACTGGGTCGTGTCCCTCAGGAGCATAGCCAGATCAGAGTCAAACACCTGACACAGTGTTACTGAATACTACATTCAGTGTACCACCCACAAAACCACACAAATCTTATATCTAGAGTTATTATCATGATCCCTAAAATTCAATCTAAACCATTTGGGGAAAGGCCTATTGTAACCATGCCGGCGAGAATGGCAAAATATGCGAAAGTCAGCAAAGTCACAGCAAATATAAAATATACAAATGTAGGAGTCGCCACCTAGTCTATTAAAATGGAAGACGAGGAAAACCATATAAAACATGCAAATCATGTAATGGAAAAGCAAGTCATAAACCAGAAAAATGGGTAAGGATCCCTATTACGCACGAGGAAGGTATTAGGCACCCTCGTGCGCCCGATAAATCGGTCTTCTATTGGTTTCTCATTTACTTATGAAATGTCAACTTTTCAGCCCTTGCTGTACGCCCGAGGGCGATATGCCATGCCATGCTAATGCATGTGGTGTCTAAAATATTGGTGCATGATGTGTAGGGGTGTGTCCTAATGCTCAGAAGTATCACTCGTATGTCGGGTCCAGCGTCGATGCAAAGGTATTGCATAAATAAGATCAAAGATCTAATAATCTCGAGTGATTTTTCATCCTTGCCTTGCTATATGCCAAATGCAATCTAAAATGC
>JAMKQA010015188.1:0-19747 GCA_024699735.1 Posidonia australis
TCCTCCTCCTCCTCCTCCTCCTCCTCCTCCTCCTTTCCAGCAAGCCCCTTCCCAGATACCGCCACCAGCACCTTTGTTCCAGCAAGGCCCAACCCCTATTGGGCAGGCTTCTGCTCATGGACTTCCACCACCACCCCCTCCAGTTCAACAAGGGCAGTCACATCCAGTAGCTCACCGACCACCAGCTGCTCCGATTCCTCTCCAGTATCAGCATGGACCACCTGCTCCAACACAGCAGTCGATGCCACCACAGGGAATGATGGGCATGAGACAGCCCTATCTGCGCCCTTCTCCACCAAATTACGGGAGTTCTCCAGTGATACATTCATATCCTTCGCAAGCTCAGGCGTATGCCTCTCCCATGACGACAAACAGTTTTCGTAATGTCACGTCGCCTGCACCATTGCCTAATAGAGGACCTCCTCCTCCACCACCTTTACCTCAAGGGCAGGCTTTATATAGAACACCTCTACCACCCACTCCTGGGATTCAGCATGTGCTTACCCCACCTCCACCAGCTCCAATATCTATCCCCTCCTTCAGTACTGCTCCATTTATTCCTCTTGTACATCAACCACCTAGCAATGGACCTCCACCTGCTCTACCTCCATCGTCACCACCACCGCCACCACCTCCCCCTCCTCTTGCACCCATATCTCCTCCACCTCTTCCATCGTCACCACCTCCACCCACATCTGCAGCCAATGATCATCTAGATACTGCTTCCAAGCTGCAGGCTGTCAAGCAAGAAGTGAACAGGGTTTCTAATGATTACTATGTTGATAGCACATCTGGGACAAGAGGTGAAATTTTGCATGATGCTTCCCAAGTTGCAAACAATAATGTTGATAAAGTTTGCTCAGCATCGGGAGGAGATGATTTTTCTGGTGTTCCTTCTCCACCTTTGGCAATGGAGCGAGCAAAGTCACCTCCACAATTTGTTGCTGCAGACAGAACTTATCCTGTCCTAGCTGCTGATTCTGACATGGATATGGAGGGTTAGTATGTTGTGATCATTTATACCTTTCTTGATATCATTGAGAATTTAACATATGCTAGTCTGTAAGTTATCTAATTATTTTTTTTATGGAATTCTCTCTTCATGCCGTGTATGACAAATTTTCAATTTACTTTTGAGGAATGGTCAGAATATTTTCAACTCTAGAATAACTTAATCAATGCTTATGATAAATGTGAAAATAGTGAAGCATTGTAGAAACAAAAAGATTCACAAGGAATAGGTCTCAATTTCACATGAAGTTCCATGAGATTTAATCAGGAACTCTTTGTAAAATAAAAAGTGTCTTATAGTGTTGAGAAACTATTCTAGACATACTTTGTTTTACATAATTTCTTATTGCCACATTTTTAATACATTCATGATTTGCATGTGTTTTCATTCTGGTGTAGCACTAAATCTCTTGCAATGTGCAAGTAAGTGGGACAGCAATAATATTATGTTGATGAAGTTACTTAAAAAAGTCAGTTTTTTCCTAACAAATCGAACGGGCATTGTACTACCGTTTGAGAAAATAGTTCGTGCTACATTTTGAATATTATACTTATGCACATTTTGATGCACACTTTTTTTTTCCAATTTTGAATGTGCAAAACTACAAATATAGCTATGTTAATGTGCAATGAAATAGTCAGATGCATAATTAATCTATTATTTGTACATTACTCTTATGTTTTGATTATTTTCCCGAAGAGCACATGGTGAAATTGGAAATACATAAATAAAAAACAGCAAGAATTAGGTATACAAGCATATTTATTTCTGTGTTTGTACCACAGCATCTCCAAGTACCTGTTTTTACTTTCAAGTTCTTCCATGCCATTTGGATCTCCACCATCATGTTAGCATTCCTTAGGAGGAAGTGATTTGCTTGTCTTCTTTGTAAGAGGACTAATTGCTAAGTAAAACTTTGACATGGAGAATTAAAAGTCCCACATCAGACCATTCAAATATTTTGATTATTGGTTGCTTGACTTTATAACAGTAATAAAGTGTACCATATGTCAATGCCTCCTTAATCCTTTGTCAAACTACTACTATGAGAAATGAACATACAAAAGAGAGCATATAGAAACACACAAACAAGTCTATGTAGTATCTACTTTTTCCTTTATTCTTAATTGTTATAATTGATGGAAAGTTCAATCTATGATATTATTCAAGAAGAAATACCCTTTCTGGGAGATGATTTGAAGAATTTGTCACTATTAGCATGATTACCATTTAATATGATCACTATTCCAAAAAAGGGAAAAAAATGGTTATTTAAATGCCATTTAAATGTTTTTTACATGACACTGTTTTCTTTTGAAGTTATATGGTCTTTAAATGGGTTTTTACCCGTTTCTTTATAAAAAAATGGCCATTTTTTATAATATGATGTTGACTTGTTATTAATAATATAATTTGATAATCTAGGTGTTTTGTTGTTTACTTATGCTTGTTACTTATCTAATTATTTTTTTAGATTTAATTACTCACGATTAAATGGTAATTATACATGTGTTTGAATGATAATTACAAGTGTCTAAGTTATGTATTTTGAATTAAATTACTTGTATTTGTATGATAATTTTAGATATTGGGATTTTTTGATGAATGTTGTTGGTTGCATGCATGTCATTCATTTATTTTTATTTTTATTAGTTTTGAGCATTTTTTCATTAAATGCTCGTTTTCTTGTAAAACATTTAAAAACTCAATTTGTATATAGGCCATTTTCTGTTTTTTAAAAATCGTTTAAAAACTCAATCTATATAGAGGCTGTTTTTTGTTTTTTTAAACATTGAATATAACAAACACATAATTCCATTGTGCATACAACACAGATAAAGTGGTACATCTAGTATTTAAGAATTGTAAGCTTACATTATTTGAATAATTAATTAAAAGATGTGGTTTTGCTACACATATTGCATATGTTGTTTTTGTATGCATACTGCATTGTTGATATGGTTTCCTAAACATACTAAGTAACTATGGATATGGTTTTTCCATTGCATATGGACAAAAGTAATATGTTTGAGGTCTACAATCAACATGGTTGAAAGTTTTTCTTTTTCTTCATATTAAATTCAAACTATAGACGTTTCCCTTATAGATTCCTTTTCTTTTTGTATGGTCCTTTTTGATTTTTCTGAAATAAATGAGGGATCTTGGTATTGCTTGATGCATAGTGGATCACATTGTGTGGTTTAGGTGAGCTTCAACTAGGGAGGTTGAGGTTGGGAAGCTTGGGCTGTTGCACGAGTTGAGGTTGAGGAGCTTGGATTGCGACACCACTTAAGGTTGGAGGGCTCAAGGGCTTAGGTAGGAGTAGTAAGAGTAGGGAGGTCAAAGGACGTCGATGGGTGATGTGATTCTTTCTAATGCTTGAGTTAGCTCGGGAGCAAGAGTCAGGTTTAGATGCTTGGAATTAGATAAGCTTGCGTATCTGAAGAGTTACGCCAATTTTTATAGGATTGGGTTTCTTTGTACCTTATTGATAATGCCTCTGTCTGTTACGATCTAAACATATGGCAAGTTAGGGAGTAAGATGCATCCATCGGTATGGCTTAATGGGTCCCACAAACAAAGCACGACCAATGGATGTTGGGGCTTATCCTGCTTGGCATGGCCATTGTGTTCGGCTTGGAGGTTATTCTTCTACTCTTCTTGTAGATCACTAACGCTCTGCTCGTCGAGCTACTTGAGTAGGCTGAGCGAGCCCTCTCTAGGGTATTTATGCCTTCTTCTATTTGGAGTTTGAGTTGTTGAGTTAGGATTCAACACTCCTATTAGGAGACCCCACTTCGTAGAGTGAGTTGGAAGGTTGCTTTGTGAAGTAAGATAATGTTTTCATCTTGGTCATTCATAATGCTTTGCCTTCTGGTAGAGTGCTATAAATAACACAAGAAAAGGGAGTCTGCAGTGTGTTTACCTTAGCTTATGTAAGCCTCTTTATCATGCACTGTTTGAGCAGATCAAATGCATTGCTTGCTCCTCTATGAGCTTATCGATTAGAATGAGCAACGTGGTTGGCTTCCCGTATACTGCAACGACATGTGTGCTTCTCTAGGATTGTTATGGTTGGTGACCATTCCTTGAGGCATCTTGGCACATTTGAAGGTAAGGTATTTGATTCTGAATCTATGTCTAAGTTAAGTGCTTCAAGCAATCCAATGGTGTCACTAAGTGATCTTGTGTCGAGGTGCTCAAAGTATTGGAAGGAGGATGGAAGTGGACCTTGGTCCTTACGTGTCAACCTATGGAAGAGGGAAAAGCTTGGTCTTGTAGATTGAGTGGAGTGACCAACATGACACATGCTTGGTCAGCTTGTCGTCGACCAAGTTGAGGGAGAGATATGCCATTCTTGAGCGGGTCATCCTACAAGTAGTTGCGGGGAGGGTCTTGCATGCAGGCTTGAATTGCATCACACCTTACGAAGATTTTCTATTCGTGGGCTGGAACTTGCCATTACCGTCATTATTTATAGATATTTGCAAAGCTATGGTCCTTACTCCCACTCAACTTGCTCCAAATTTTGTTCAAGTTGTGCTTGGTTTTGCTATGGTGTGCACCATAGTGGGCATATGTCTAACCGTCCTCATGTTTTGTCCTTTTTTTTAGTTAAATCCATGTACAACTAGAATGGTCAGTATTATGTAGTGCTTAGGTTCTTGGCAGAATCTGAAGTGGTGCTTCAAGCTCCATCAAAGATAGAAAAGTGAAGTTCTTTTTGGTATAGAGCAAGTAGGGCACTTGGATGTCATTGTCCAGATGAGGTCATTTGAAAGAGGATGTGAACGAAAGACCAGAAGATTGTGAGTTCACTTTGAGTGAGTTGGATGCAATGTAGATGTTGTTCCAACATTCTCGATGAGATGAGGAGGTATTTAAAGACAATGACCTGGACTTGCGGGCCTAGGAGAGTTTTGTTGGAGTCTTGAATTTGAGTATCCTCCTTCGAGTGACCATGAAGCTCAGAGGTGGTTGTGTCCCCCTGTTAGGGAAGTTCGGGCATTGGAGAAGGAACCTACCTTGTTAGGGGGTGTGTGTGGATCCTCAGGTGTTCTTTTCTTTCTCTTCGTTCTTTACTGTTCTTGCTTCAACATTTTTTCTCGATGTTAAGTTGCCCAGTTCCTTTTGTACATTGAAAATGACCTTGGATGGATAGGGAGATGCTATTCTCTAGGAGGTAGAAAACTAGGGGCTCATCACGCATGGTTGTCTCGACGAGCGTTATTGTTGTTGAGGGACCTGAGTAGCCTATTGTGTCCTTTCCAGGCCATCTCTCCGATGGGATGTCAGTAATGGTGGACCTCAATCGGAGTCCTTTCTTTACTTGTTGCAAAGGTAAGAGTAGAATGATTGACGAGGAATAACCAATTGAGGCAACAACTCTTGAATGGGGAGATTTGTGCGTGAATTGGTTGGAAACTTGGGTGGTTGCTAAGGATAGGGAACGGCTTGAGGGGTTGAGCATGTGTGCATTGACAGGAGAGGCTGTTTTTCTACAAATGTAGGTTTATTGTCTATTCTTTTCCTTATCACTTTGTTCTTGCTCGATTGTTTGGCATGCTCGATTGATGTTTGTTTCAATGGTTTGGGTGGTGATTATAGAGTGTGCTGGTCTTAAACGAGTTATGTAAGCATACTTGGGATGCTCCATCTGAGGATGTTGAAATGCAAAAAGCCTTGCATGTGTCTGATGAGAAAGACCAACAACTTCAAAAGTTGTCTTACAATTTGGTAGTTGAGTAAGCATAGGTAAAGAGGTTGGAAATTGAAAGGTCGACAAAGAATCTCGAGTTGGAAGTGAAACTCTCCTTTGGATTTTGCTAATCATTGGGTCGTTAAGCTTGTAATCAATGTAGGGAAGTTACTCGAATGAGCCATGAACGTTTAGGAATGGGCTTTTAATGTGGAGGGGCCCGAAGCTGATGTCATCACAGAGTATTGTAAATCCGACATGGGTGACTTAGTGGTGCTTGGTATCAAGTAGGCTTATGATGTTGTGGTTAAAAGGTATCTAGGTCTCAATTTGTCATTCTTGGAGGAGATCGATAAGGTGGTTGTGTGTGACAATGGCGATAAGAATGATCAACCCTTGTTGTTCTCACTTTGCTTCCTTTGATCATGTAGCCTGGCAACTCCTGTTGTTGTAGAGGACCTTTCATCGCAATCTCTCCTTGTGTAGCAACCATCTCATTCAATGATTGAGTAGGAGACAATCAGCATTCTAAAAGACGATCTCGACCAGTTTACTTGTCGAGGTCGTTAAACAAGTTCTTTGCCTATTTGCACTGTAACAATCGTACAATTGGGTGAATTTCTACCTAGTATGTTTTAGGTGGCACCCTCTACTTCTTTTCCTTGTGAAGACATTGAGGTGAATTCCTTTTTAACTAGTTCTAGGTGGCATTATGATTACATTGTTCTCCTTAGCTTGTTTCTCCTTGTGTTATGTACTTGTGGCTCTTGGTCAACTGAGGACTTTTGCTTAGGAGGTTCTTCTAGGTCGTAGTTCTTAATCAATCGAAGACTTTTGCTTAGGGGTTCTTCTGGGCCGTAGTTTTCAGTCGATTGAGGACCTTGGAGATTCTTTCGGATCGTAGCTCTCAAACTTTTGTTTGACAGGTTCTTCTAGGTCATAGTTTTGTGTCAATCAAGGACTTTTGCTTGGGGACTTCTTTCGAGTCGTAACTCTTCATTGACCGATGACTTTTGCTTAAGGGATTCTTTCGGGCTATAACTCTATTGATCGAGGACTTCTACTTGGGAGATTCTTTTGGACCGTAGCTTTTTACTGATCGATAACTTCTGCTCGAGGGTTCTTTGAGGCTATAGCTCTCCATAGACCGAAGACTTTTACTGATGGTTTTCTCTAAGTTGTAGTTCTTCGTTGATCAAGGACTTTTACTCGAGGGGTTCTTCTGAGTCGTAGCTCTACGCCAATCAAGGACTTCTGCTTGAGGGGTTTTTCGAAGCCGTAGCTCTTTGTCGATTGAGGACTTCTGTTCGGGGGGTTTTTTCGAGCCATAGTCTTTTGTTGATCGAGGACTACTACTTGTACGGTTTTTCAAGCTATAGTCCTCCGTTGGCTAAGGACTTATATTGAAACAACTATCATACACATCATAGTGAGGTTTTTGCAATTCGAAAGGATTCTCATGTGGTCATAAAATTAGATTCAAAGGAGTTCTAGATACTGATTATAAAATGAGGATAATCATTAGTTCTAATCAATAGGTTGATTGGAAAACAAAACTAGCTTCTATGGGTAATTTTTTCTTAAATTATCCACATTCCAATGTGAGGGAGGTCTCATTTTGTTTGGCTTTATGGCCGTGTGGAGACGATAGGTGCTCAATCGAACCATTTCAATAATAATGTATGGTCCCTCCTATTTTGGGGATAGCTTGTCTTTGTCGAGGTCATATTTGGACACCTTGGTCTTTGTGAGTACAAAATTGCCTACCTGAAGAGGTCGACTCTTGATGCGGTTTCTTTTGTGTTGGACCATCTTTTGTTGTTGTGTAGGGATTCAGACTTGTGTCTTTAGATGAAACTTTTCTAGTAGGTCGTTGTTGTTAGCATCCTCGTTTTGCTCGTTATTTTATATTACAAGTCGGTATAGGAACTTAGAAACACATATAATCTAAAAGAATGCAACTATATTTCGAAAATAATGTAACTATATTGCTACGTTTCCCTTGCTGTGCAACCTTAATTTTGATCGGAATGATTGCTTCCACTCCCAATGCTAGCATGAATGGTGTCTCCCCCTATAGTTATTCATGCGGTTGTCCTATATGACCAGTGGACCTCAGGAATGAGATCGAGCTAGTTTCTAGTTGCTCTTTCCAGCTTTGTTCTCAGTGTATGTAGAATAGTTTGGTTGTTGACTTCGGCTTGTTTGTTCGTTTGTGGATGAACGACTGCAATGAACTTAAGCCCGATGTTGTACTCACTGCAGAAGTCCTTAAAGTTGTGGTAGGTGAACTAAGTGTTATTGTCCATCACTATGGATAGTGGAATGTGAAATCTATAGATCATGTTTTTGAAAACAAAACTACATGTCTGTTTGTTTGTTATGTTGGCCATTAGCTCTGCTTCGATCCATTTTGTGAAGTAATCCATGGCTACAATTCGGAAACATAGCGGTCTCAGCATGCATGGAAAGGGTCCCAGTATATCTACTCCCTACTGAGTAAAGGGTATGGGTGACATTATGGGAATGATCTCAATTGCCATCATGTAGTGCCTTAACCGCTGGGTGTCCTAGATAGGGGATAGGCAGACTTTCTCAATTGCATTGTACTTGGCCTTACAGTTGTTGAACTTCTTACTTAGGTAATAGATTGCTCTTTCCTTGCACCCTAATTCACCTAAATACACCACAGTATTGGGTGAGAAAGTGATCACCTATATAGTTGTCCGTCCACAACACAATACCGTGTTGCCCTTATGATAATCTTTTTTGCCTCAACTGGCTTGCTCGGTAGCACTCGTTTCTTCACGTAAGATAGTAAATGAGTCTGTTAGTCATCAGAAGCACTCACCACATTTACTTGTACAATTAACTTGGACATACTAGGAGCCTCAAGTGTCTCGAAGATGATACTTGCACATGTGCCTTTGAAAGTCGAAGTAAGTCGAGATAAAGCATTAACTTTTGCATTCTCCATTCTTGTTATTTGCATTATTTCATAGCAATCAAAGCTTTGTATTAATTGTCTCGTTGTCGATAGGTATTGAATCATAGACTGATGCTTTTCTTCTAACTATTTGCTTAGTTGATTGGCCATTAGCTGTAAATTTATGTGTTATTAACTTTGTTTTGCTTTGAGCTCCTTGGCCAATCTCAGCCTTACGAGCAGTGCTTCGTACTTGATAGCATTGTTTGTTGCTGGAAAATCTAATCGAACGGCATGTTCAAAATGTGCACCTTCTAGGTTGACTACCAAGACTCTTGCCTTGGCCTCGTCTAACGTGTATGATCCACCTACATGTAGAATCCATGATAGTGTCGGTTTGGATTGGCTGTCCTCTCTGCAGTTCGGCAACGAAATCCACCAATCCTTGGGCTTTTATCACCATTCTCGGTTGGTAGGTGATATCAAACTCACCAAGCTTTATCAACCAATTTAATGTGATTGAAAACAAGAACGAAGACGCTTTGCTGCCACCACTACCACATATGGCAACTTCTTCATTTGCGAATGACCTGTTTGGTCCTTTTAGAGCCTTGTTAACATAGTAAATAGGTTTCTGTTGACCATCTTGCTTGCTTAGTAGCACTAAAGCTCCTTATTGATAACAGATTTAACTTTAGTATCTTACCTAGGGTTGCAGCAGACAGAACAGTGACGATGTCATTTGGTATTGCTTAATTTGCTCAAGAGTTGCCTAGTTACTCGTATCAGTAGTGTGAGGAATGAGTAACAATTATTTGCCGAGTAGGACATGAGTCTATTGAGGGTGGCCACCCGATTGGGTAGCTCTCTCTTTTATTGAGTGGGGTGGGCTCATCCCAATGGTGGCTTTAATTTTTTTTTTTGGATTTGCCTTTATGCCTCTATCAGTGATCATGAAATCAAGGAGTTTTTCAATATAGATGCCGAACACACATTTATCCAGGTTGAGCGTCATCCTATACTTCCACTATCATGTCATCCATATAAGCCTCCGTATTCCGACTAAGTTGGGTAGCAAGCATCTTCCGTATCAACCTTTGGTACATGGTGCTTACATTCTTTAATCCGAAAGGCATGACTTGGTCGCAAAAGATGCCTTGATTGATTCTAAAGGCAATTTTCTCCTTGTTCTAGGGGTGCATCTTGATCTTGTTGTATCCGGAGAAAGCGTCCATAAGACTAAGTAAATTGTTCATTGATGCATTGTTGACGAGTTGATTTATATTAGATAGGGGAAAATTGTCCTTTGGGTAGTGCTAGTTCACGTCAGTGAAATCAACACATATCCTCCATTTGTGGTTTGATTTTGCAATGAGGATCACATTTGCTAACCAATCGGGTATGGTACCTCCCTAATGGATTGTATTGAGAGGAGCTTGTTAACCTTTGCTCGGGCAGTCTATTGCTTTTCCATGGAATGTGTTCCTTTCTTTTGCCACCTAGGACGAGTGGATGGGTTGATGTGCAGTCGATGTACAGTGATGCTTGGATTGACACCTACTGAATTTGTTGTTAGAATGAAAATTTAAGAGTTTGGATTTTACTTCTAGTAGGAGAGTTCCTTCAATCCGTAGCCTTTTAGGTGTCATCAGGGATCTGAGATTGACTTCCTTAGTCTCTTTTGTAGGTTCTCTTGGTTCAACGTTCAACAACATGCCTACACTGTTGTCCTCGTCTGCAGCAATCCTTCCATTGAAGTTGTTGACTCGATCGTCTCTGTTCTCTTGGCTCTGATGGAAGTTACATAACATTCTATAATTTGCTCTCTGATCGTCTCGAGCACAACCTACCTTAGTTGTAGTTGGGAACTTCAAACACAAGTGGTACGTTGAGGTTGTAGCTTAGAGTTTGTTAAGAGTGGGCCTCCCCAGGATCATGTTGTAACAACTTAGAATCTTCATGACGACAAACTTCATCATTGTGGTTGCTTGCTTGTTCCCGTTGCCCAACATCAAAGGTAGTACAATGGTTTCCTTAGTGGGGGTGGTTTGATTGTTAAAGTTGACGAGCTACATGAGCATGGGCCTTTGGTTGTTTGGTCCGAAACCTAACTTGCAGAATGGTTTCCAATATAGAATGTTACACGAACTACCACTGTCTACCAAGATTCTTTTTACCAACGTGTTTGAGATTGCGATCGAGGTAATCATCGTCATAAGGAGTTACAATCCTTTCCAAATCAGTGTCGTTAAAGGTGATTTGTACTTTTAGCCATTGGCATTTCAAGTTGGGAGGGCTTAACCATGCATTGTACACTTGCTAAGCATACATCTTCCTTGTTGATGAGTTGGAGCCACTTGTAGTAGGTCCACCAAAGATAACTTCATTGACATGGGGATGTTGCTTGGTCGATATGGCCATAATAGGTGGTGCTCGTTATTTGTGCCTATCATCTTTCCTTCCTCGTACATCAACTTAACGAGCAAGTTGTCTTTTTCTCTTAAATGCCTCAATCTCTTCTTTCAAATACCTATAATTCTCTGTAATGTGCACAACGTCACAATGGGAATCATAGTGGGCATTACTATTTCCCTTTCGACTTGGGTTAGCTTGCATGGACGTAGGCCATTGATTTTGTTCAGTGTTCTTGATCTTCATCAATAATTTTGTATGGCAGACAATGAGTGGCGTGAAGTTGTGGAAATGGTGTTGTACTCGATAAAGGAGGGGAGGGGAGGGGAGGTCAGTCGTTCCTTCGACCATCATTAGGATATGTCCGACACTTTTCCTTGTGGATCTTAGGGATATGCTTGGAGATTTGTTTGGGGTTCAGCTCTTACATGTTTCTTCTTATGCATCATCATCTTGGCTTCGTCAGGTCATTTGCCATTATGTACTTGTTCTCTCTTTCTAGGGCCTCTACAAGTAGGTGGGCTCGGATGGAGTCAAACCTCTCTGAAAAGTGGCGAGAGCAACATCTTCCTTTGGTCTGGGTATGTTGGTGAGTGCAACATTCAAGCACTGCACATAGCTTTTCAGCGTCTCCTTTGGCTTTTGGACAATGGAGAAAAGGTCGTTTAAGACTTTTCCCTTTCTCTTCTTGCCAATGAAGTGAGCATAGAAAGTGTGGCTTAGATTTTCAAATCTAGATACAAAGTCCCTTTTCAACCTAGAGAACCATACTCAAGTTGACCCTCTCAAGGTGGTAGGGAATATCCTACACAATATAGCTTTAGAGAGCATCTGCACTTTCATCAAGCCTTTAAAGGCCATAACATGATTGACTAGGTCAGTCGTCCCATTGTATGATTTCAAGATGAGGCATCATGAATCCAATTGGTAAAGGATTAATTCTCATTGCTTTCATGAACGGTGAACACGTGGCTTTTTTCATGCTACCTAAGAGAGTGTTCTTTCCCTTTTGTATTTGCCTTAAACGCTCCTTTATCTAGGCCATGCAATCTTTCACCCCTCAGTGTGAGTGGTCGCTTTACTTTGCTTGCTTAGGTGCAGTGCTTAGAGCAGGTGACACCTTTTTGATAGGGGAAGGTGCGGATGGTTTGGTCTATGTAGTCTTCCTCCTTTTAGCATCCTATCTTGCTAGCTATTCTGATCGAAAAGCTACCTTGTCTTGTAATGCTTTAAAGGCCTTAGGGGTGATCTTCATGGATGTGAGTTGAAAGTCCTTGTGAATGCATTTGAATCGACATACGACTGTCAGGGGTGAGAAAAGATTCCCACAGATGATGCCAATTGATCTTGCTGGATGTTTGGTGAGTTGCATTTCGTAGTTAGGGTTAGGTTCAATTAGGATTAGTTGCACACGTTGAGGTTGGGGAGCTCAGACTGCTGCACAGGTTGAGGTCGGGAAGCTTGGACGGCAACATCAATTGAGGTTAGGCAGTTTGGGGGCTTGCGAGTGGTAAAAGTAGAGGGGTTAGAGGATGTTGAGAGGTCAACATGATTCCCTCCCATGGTTAAGTTAGCTCAGAATCAAGAATCAGGTTTAAATGCTTAGAATTAGATAAACTCACTACATTAGAAGTTATACTAGTATTTATAGGAATGGGGTTCTTTGTACCCTATCGACAATGTCCTTGACCATTAGGATGTTAACATGTGGCAAGTTTGGGAGTAAAATGCATTCATCGGTATGGCTTGAGGAGTCCCTCAGAGGAAGTGCTACAGGTGGTTGTTGGGGCTTGTGCTGTTAGGCGTAGTTGTTGTGCTCGGCATGGAGGTTATTCTTTCGCTCTTCCTGCAGATCATTAACGCTTTGCCTGTCAAGCTACCCAAGCATGTTGAGTGAGCCAAGCGAGGTCTCTTTAGGGTATTTGCACCTTCTTCTATTTGGAGTCCGGGTTGTCGGGTCAAGATCACCCCTATCAGATTCCATCATTCCTCAAAAAAATAAATAAAATCAAAATATGCCATGTTCTTATCTGCCTTAGATTGTTCTGTCATATATGCTCAAATGATGAGCATTTTCACCATTTAAAATTACATTGATGAATATTTTTCACCATTATTAAATTTAAGAAAGGGCTGAAATTTACTTAAGCTTATTAATATTTAGACTTTTAGATCAAGGGTTTATGATAACTTTACTGCTGCGACATTTGGATGACTTTTACCTTATTATATTTAAACGATTATGCTATTTATGTTTGTTAAAAAAAATTAAGTTGAATTGAAACAACCAATTTGGCAACTTGGAGAAAAGTGCAAGTTTTTTTGTTACAAATACTGCATAACTTTATTTACTTAGACAATGGTAGCAAGGATTAAGTTAATTGGCTCCTTGTCAGCTCTAAAATTAATTCTTTAGTGTTTCAGGTCTAAACATCTCGTTATTCTTTTATGATCCTTAAGCAAGGAAAGCTTCTTGTTGTAAAGGCTGTTGGTTGGAAAATATCTTTAGATGTCATTTACTTCTTTTGTAATTGACGTGCACGGGGTTTAGAATTTGGGTGTAGATCCAGGAGAAGAGGAAGCTTCGTCGATTAGAAGGCAGACATTTCAATATGGGGAAGGTGGCAATCTTGAATTTTTGTTTGACTTGGTGATTAACTGCATATTGTTGTCTTGCTTGTCAGCTGAAGTGTTGGAAGGGTGCTGTGTTGAAAGATCTTTTGGTCAGGGCTTGATAGGAGGATCAGTGAGCCTTGTGCTTAATATGTTGGGATATGTGCAATATGGGAGTGAGATCTTATGCTGTGAGGAATAATTGTTGTTGTTGTTGTATGTAGCTATTGCTGAAGGGCAACCTTCTTGCAAGTTGTTGTTTGATGTTGTCATGCAAAGGATTGTTCATTGTGCCATGCAATGTGCGATTATGCTCGACTTTGTTTTCTTACCAAGGTTTAATCAGTGATTTGGAATTTGGTTTTTGAAAGGTGAGACTGTAGTGGAATCTATAGTACAACTTAGAAGGCTGTGGAAGCTAGGCAGGCACACAGCATTTAGGAAGGGGAACCAGGATTAACCTGTGACACCCCATTACTTCTCCAACCCTGTTGTACCCGTGTTGATACAATGGTGTACCTGTAGGGGTGAAAACAGCTCATATCCATATCTTTTTTTGAAGTTTGGATATGGATATGAAAACCACATATCCATGTCCTAAAAAAACATATATGAATATGGATCAGACAGAGAGAAAAAGGATACTCATAAAGTCGGATATAAACTTGGATTTGTATATTAAATATTTGATAAAAATAGTAATAAGATTTTTCTTAAATTTACCATATCATATATTTATTTCCTAATATGTGCTTTATCATGTGTAGCATAAAAGTATCTTGTATTAATTTGAACAATATACGACGATGAGTTAAACTAATTCATTTTCAAAGAGATGAAATATTGTATCTAGGTTTATGGTATTCCATTTTGACTTGAGAGTTTTCTATAATATGGGCAAAGTATGACCTAAATGCCAATTATTTGATGGTTTTTTATGTAATTTTTTAGGTTTTATAGAAATAAATACAAGTTAAAAAAGTTTAAGGACCTTTCAATAATATTCTAGAGGCTTGATTGTTAAGTTTAAGGATTAGTTCAACAAGAAAATAAAATGAAGAACAGAAATAAAGCAGACACGTAAATTTATGTGGTTCACCTAAGAAAGGACTACGTCCACAGGCAGGGCAGATAGGTTTCACTATTCTTCAGAATAATACAACTCAGACCAAGAGTATAACTCTTGTACAAATCGTAGAAATTTCAATATGAAATTTCTATCAGTAGCAGCAACAGAATAGCAGCAACTTCACTGAACCAGATGAAAAGAAACCCAAACGAAGAAAACAGAGGAAGAAAGATGTTCCCGTCTGCTACATAAAATCTCCGACCCTGCCTCCTTATATAGCAGCAGAGGGAGGCGGGTGAGAAGGTGCGGATGTGTGGATGAACGGAGCGCGGAGCGGACGCGTGGAGCAGACGCAGCGGAAGAACAGATGCATTGAGGAGACGCATGGATGCACGGAGGAGACGCAGCGGAAGGACAGACGCATTGCGCGTGTATGTGGGGAGCAGACGCAACGATCGGGAGATCAGATGCGCAGATCGAGGAGCAGACACGAGCGGAAGCGCGGAGCAGACGCAGCGATCGGGAGAACAAACGTGCGGATCAGAATGGAGCGGAAGTGCAGACGTGACGGAGAAACTCCGATCGTTCGTGAAAGAGCTCCCTGCGTCCACCAAACTTCCGCGATCTGGAAGAGTGGGTGAAAAAACCCACGTCCGGGAACAGTATCTCCACAGCCTGAGTTATATATATATATATATATATATATTTCTTTTCTTTCAGAACATATATTCAAGTCATTTCTACGTTGATTGTTATTTTTTGAACCTTTAAGGACTAGGAAGTAAGTTTTAGTAAATTTTAAGATAATTGTAGAAAAAATAATATTCTATAATCTAGGAAATTTTATTGTAACTTTTCATGGATGGTTAGAAAACTAAATTTTAGTAATCTTAGGGACTTTGCTGCAATATTTTTGTTACTTGTAAGTTATATAAATGAAAAGAAATGAAGATATCTATGGCTGTATTTGTATCTGCTGAAAATCAAAATAAAATATCTGTATCTGCTTGTGGGCGGATATGAATATTTGTATCTACTCGAAAATGGATACGGATAATCTGTATCCCTTAGCACCCCTAATGTTGATATGATGCGACACAGATCCAGGTGTTGAATACGGCAAGATACCCACTAGACACTTCATCTTTGCTCTCTCCTCCATTGCCGAGCCTCCCTGCCACCATTTCTGCCGCACATCATCACTGCTACTATCTTGGGAAGAGAAACCCTAGCATTTCTTTCACCAAAGAGAAGAAATAGGAGAGGAGGATGCTGCTGCCACACCACTGTTGTATTGGGAAGAGAAACCTAGGGTTTCCTTTTTCATTTGATGAGGAAATAAAGGAGGATCTTGGTCTTCTCAAGTCCTCACATGCAGACTCAAGCACGTGGGAGATTGTTCTCTATTGTTTGAACTGGTTTGGGATGTTAGGTTTGTTTTGGCTAGAAGATGGACCTTTTTTCAGTCTGATTTGTTAGGTCTTTTTCATGTAATGTTGCTGGTCTATTTAGGCCATTTTGATTTATTAAGGCCTATCTAATGAGACAACTTAGATAATATTTCTTATAAACAATATCCATGCCCGAGTCTATCTATGCCATTAAAAGGGTACGTACCTGTGTCTTAGAATTAGTGAAATATAGGTACCCATTACAGTTTTGATACTCGTATTCGTATCTGTTTCCGGGCATCATAGATGTTGACAGATTTTATGTAGGTTTCGGTTTGCAGGAAATTTGCTGGGCCTTTCTGAAACCCACCCCTCCTCCTCATATGTGTCATATAGTGTCTTTTTAGGTCTGTCAGGTTGATGGTAATTTTTTTTTTGTTGTAGTTGTGAGTTTCTTTCCTTAACATTTTTATTAGTAAATTTATGAATTTCGTTTGATGTTACAAAAAGGTGCATCCGTTTGTGGCGTTTGCATAGTACCAAATGTTGACACGTGTTGCCGAAATTTTACCTACACTTGTCTTATTTTCAATTTGCTGACATGACTCTGACATGATATCGACATGGAAATTTTTTAAACAAATGTGAATTTTTTTTTACTATGTTTCCACCGATACGATACTGACATATTGACATTTTACTGTTTGTTTTTCAACTTATCAAAGTTTGACATAGAATTGACAATTAAAACCTTGGGCGTTTGTCATCTTTGTGTTTGATACACAAGTAGGGCTACAAATAACTCAATTTTTCCGATATGCAGACATGTACATGTGTGTGAAAGAGAAATCGTAATCATGATAAAATCAACCAAAAAGAACGCTAAAAAATTCCTAGAAACCTTTTTCCAAAAACAATTGAATTCAAAATATAATGTAGGACCACAAAATCTTATGACAAATTTCACATTTCTTGAATCCTAGTCGATGTTAGTGAGTGAATTTTTTCCCTTTGAATTAATAAAAAGTGTAGCATTGGGATCACAAAAAAAATGTGTAATATAAACAATTACATGACTATGTCCTTTTTTCCATATAACCTACTGGTTTCAATTAATAGGTCTGTTTTAAAATTGCAAACATCCATGCCTTTTTCCCACTAGGTGGGGTTGCCAACAGAAATTCATTCTCCCCAATTATTTCTATAAAATGATATTTCTGTTGTCTTTGTTTGGCAATTGAATGATAAATTTGATACAGTAATATAGGGGTGATTTTTAGCTTTTCGATCATATACTTAATATTGAAGTGCATTGTTTCAGATGATGAGTATTCATTCTATGAAGATCTCAGTGCACCAAGTTCACCTACAGCCACTGAGTCCACTGTAGCGGGTGGTGTACTGGAATTTGTAAAGCCAAACACTTCAGAAGTGAGAGCATCCAAAGTTCCATCGCCGATTCTTAGCAATAAAGATGGAGATGCTCCAAAAGTAATTGTCAAGGATGGAAGCCCATTTAGACACATACAAGGTTATGCTTCAGATTATAGTTCTGAGGATGATAAAGGAAATTTTATCTCAGATGTCAGTCCTGTCAGACTTCCACCAAAAGCTGCAACAGTTGCACCAGCTTCACATGAAGAAATTCTTGACATGACAATTTCTGAGGAAAAAATTATACATTCCAGTATAGGTTCTGATAATGCTTCAGAAACCATTGAACTACATGCTGGGTCCATTCAACAAGTGTCAAGTATCCCAATTGAAACTATTACTGCTTCAGAAACTAAATACCCATTTCAAGTCGAGCCAGCTCAGAATCATACATCAAGCACCCCAATGGAAGACATCAATGTGTCACCTTTAGCAGTGGCTTTTGCTCTGCCTCATGAGAATGAGAGAATTGATGATCTTGTTTGTTATCCACAAGATGATCACACCTTGGGTGAGCAAAAAGAAAGTTCAGAGGCATTCCATCGATGTAATGTTTTTGAACATGGCGATGGTGATGCTCCTCATCAAGATAGGACATTTCAGCCAGAAGAGGATGCAAAAGAAGATTCTTCAGTGCTGAAGGTGGACGAGTTTGGAAGGATGATTAGAGAAGGTGTAATTGACAGTGATTCTGATGGAATGCAGTATAAGGGAAGGTGTGCCAGGAGAGGCAGGAGTTCAAGCAGGAGCCTGTCTCCTCAAAAAGGTAGACGGAGGAGGAGGAGCCACGGTCCTTGGAAGAGAAAAGATAAGAGAAGCAGGTCTTGCAGGTATTGTCTACATATTATTTTCATGATTATGGGAACAACATTTGGTTGATTATGTTAATGAACCTACAAATTTTTTATGGTTTGGTTGTCGTGATGTTTCCTGAAATTGACTAGTGCTAGTAGTTTCTAAAGTCTCAAATTTTACGTTTCAGCCGGTCACCCAAGAGACAAAGGGCCAGAAGCAAGTCTCCACCAGCGTACAGGCATTCTGGAGAGTTTACAAGGAGGGATCGTGGTGAGATACCAAAATGTTTGAACTTTCTGCGAGGCTGGTGTTATCATGGAGCTTCCTGCCGATATCTGCACCATGAACATGGACAGAATATCAGCAAAACTCAAAAGTATCGAGGTATTCCTCATGATTCTGATAGATATGATGTGGAAAATCATCTTTATGAGGAGAATCATGGTTTGAAAAATAAAATAAAAGAAACGAAGGTTCATGATAACATTTCAGATGATGTCAAAATTGCTCAAGAATTTCAATCAAGTCACGATAAGTTAGTGAGCAGCATCCCAGATCCAATTGTTGAAGTTTCAGGTAGGAAGCACATCATGGACTCTGGCAAAGATAGCATAAAACCTGTTGCATCGTATCCTCACTGTTCTGAGGAAGCTGGTCAGGAGCATGGTTCTCAGGGATGGACAGAATCATTGCAGAAAGAGAAGGCTTTGTCAACACAAGATGTAGAAGTTCACCATCTCAGACTGGAAGAGGGGACTGTCCAGCAGCCAGAGGAAGAGGTTCATAATAATGTATTTGATGACAACCCTGCAATTGATCATCTGCAACCCTGCAAAAGCACTCTTTCACAGCATTCTCTAGCTACATTTACTACTGTCCCTCATCAAGAGCCCGAAAGCACTGCTTTGCAGCAGCCACATACAGAAGGCTCTTTGGTATCTTGTTCTTCAGAGCCTGCAATTGATCATCTGCAACCCTGCAAAAGCACTCTTTCACAGCATTCTCTAGCTACATTTACTACTGTCCCTCATCAAGAGCCCGAAAGCACTGCTTTGCAGCAGCCACATACAGAAGGCTCTTTGGTATCTTGTTCTTCAGAGCCTGCAATTGATCATCTGCAACCCTGCAAAAGCACTCTTTCACAGCATTCTCTAGCTACATTTACTACTGTCCCTCATCAAGAGCCCGAAAGCACTGCTTTGCAGCAGCCACATACAGAAGGCTCTTTGGTATCTTGTTCTTCAGAGCCTGCAATTGATCATCTGCAACCCTGCAAAAGCACTCTTTCACAGCATTCTCTAGCTACATTTACTACTGTCCCTCATCAAGAGCCCGAAAGCACTGCTTTGCAGCAGCCACATACAGAAGGCTCTTTGGTATCTTGTTCTTCAGAGCC
>JAMKQA010015189.1:0-24411 GCA_024699735.1 Posidonia australis
TGTTAGTAGAGGGTACAACCTATTGCTTTGGCAGAGGACGAGGCCCTGAACGCACCACCCGTTCACTGCCTAAGCTTTGGCTAGGATTTAGAACAGGAATCTTTATCTTCTAACCTTGAGTCGGAGACCCATTTACCCCTGTGAGAACCCAGAGTAGATGGCTTAGTAAGACACCCCTAGATTGTGAGAGAGCGCATGCTAGAAGCATTCATGCATTTGCATCTCATACCATCATAAGCACTACATCTTTTCTGACTTATTTCTTTGTTTTTTGTACAAAGAGTACCTGTCAGTGTACGAATTCCTTAGCTAGAGCTAGAGGCTTTCCTTTCACTGACACCCGGTGTGTCACAGCTTCCAACTGCATCTCCCAAGTTATCTGTCACCTTTGACAATAACTCGTCTTAGGGTTCGTCCTCTTGTTCCCAGCCGCAGTCCAATCCGTACTCGCTCGCGATCCGCTTTGGCCCAGCAAACCAGCGAGTCCCTTTCCTCTGTTGTCCTGGAGGAGGTCCTTGTTTCGACATACCCTTCCTTTGTCTCTGTCCCTATCATCACTACTGTCTCCATTTTTTCCTGAGCGTCCGGAGGACCTCCGCCCTTCCCGTACCGCATCTCAGTGGCTACCCCGCCTTCGGGACCTTCAGCTTGGTCTTCTGCTGCTTTTGGGGCCTCAGCTGTTGAGTCTCTTCCCATGACCCTTCCCTGGGGTTCTTTTGCTGCTCCTCCTCAGGACTATGTGTTTTCCAGCCCCCCTCTGACTACGGCTATCTCTGTAGTAGCCTCTCCCCAGTTTGGACAGTTGGGGTCTCAACTTCCTGACTCCTCTGTCCCTGTTTTGCCTCCATCCTTTGGAGCCATTGGTGATGATCCCATGACCGCGCAACTGCAACAAATGTCGGCCCTCGCCCAGCAGTTGCAGGGATTGGCACTGGCGCTTCAGCCCTTTTCAGGTTTGTCTTTTCCGACTCCCGAGTTGCCTTTGCAACCAGCCCTAGGACCACAGATTGCACCCACTGCACCACCCCCACAGTCGTCGCCATCCCTCGTCTCTCCGGCGATAGGGGTGTCGACATTGCCTTTTGCAACACTGCCACAGCACCCACCACAACATGCATCTCCATTATCTGGTGGCCAGCCTTCTAGGTTGGTTGGAGCGTAGCCCACCGTGAGCGTAATACTAGGGGCCATTCCGGTCCAACAGCTCTTGCTCCCACATTCTGCACCTCCTGTAGCACCACCCCCTGCCTTATCCTCACCCATGTATCAGACACAAGCATCTTCTTTTGTCCCACAGCACACAACACCCATGCACGGGTACATTGGCCATCTTGCCGTAGCACCAGACGACGGAATGGTGGATCCGGTGAAGCCCTAAGGGGCGACACATACAGTGTACACGGCACCGGCCTCAGCTGCACAATCTACTACTGCAGTAGCTCCAGACGCTCTCCTTACGAGGATGAGTGATTTGGAGCGCACACTTTGACAAGTGCAAGGCGGGGACCGTCGGTTCTACCAATTCCGGGACCTCTGTTATTTTCCAGAGGCGACTCTCCTACCAAACTTTCAAATCCCCGAATTCGAAAAATACAATGGTAAGGGCTGCCCGATTTTCCATGTCAAAGCCTATTGCAGAGACCTCGCCCAGCTCCAGGCTGACGAAAGGTTGTTAATCCGCCTGTTCCAGAAGAGTCTAACGGGGCCCGTGTTGAAGTGGTTCACTTTCCTAAACATGGCCACCATTAAGACTTGGGATGACCTTACATAGGCGTTCCTCGAATAGTATTCTTTTAACCTCGACCTAGTCGCAAAGCGTGAGGACTTAGTCGCAATGAAGCAGAGGCCCAAGAAACATTTGGGGAGTACGTTGGACGTTGGCGGTCCTTGGCTTCTCAGGTCAAAGATAGGCGCTCCGATGAGGAGTCTATTGAGATCGTGATCCGAGGAGCACAACCAGTAGTCGGGGCTCTGCTCAGCATACAACCTGTCACCACTTTTTCTGCATTGCTTCGGGCGGGCGCCCGGGTTGAGAGCTCACTGCGCAGTGGCAGTTTTCCAGCACTCTCTACATTTGCCAAGCAAGCCACTTCCTCACATAGTGGCGCCAGCAGCAGCAACAACAACAACAACCACAATGCCAATCCACCTAAGAGGTGGGAACCCTCCAAGAATACAATCTCCTATATTAGATCCCCTACTACTTTGGCAAATGTTCGTCCGCCCCTGCAACACCAAGTAGTTTATGCACCCACGCCTGCACCTAGAGGACCCCATGCATCACACATTACCCCTATTGCCACACCAGTTTACCCTACCCCACCGACCAGGATGTGCCCCCCATTGGCATATCCACAGCCGAAGCGACAACACCGTGACAGGCGCCACTATACCCCATTGTGGAGCCGTTAAGCATGGTGTTCCCTAAAGTTGCATCCCTCTTGAGGCTGCCTGAGATGCACCTGCCACCTAATCCACTTCCAGCCTGGTATAATACGAACGCGTACTGCAATTTTCATCGGGTCGCAGGTCACTCGACGGATAATTGCCTTACACTCAGGGACGCTATCTTGGATTTGATTGACCAAAATGTCATTGTGATTAGCACACAGGTGGCAGGCCCGGTGCTCGCATCAACAGCCACACAAGCACCACCAGCACACCCTAGTATAGTTAGCCAGCCTTTGCCACAACATTCAACCTCAGGAGCTTTAGGTTCCTCGGGAGTTAATTCTGTTTTTTCTTTTGAGTCTATCTCATCTCCTATTCTTCCAACTGATTTGATTCATGATGTATTGTTCCCTTTTCCCCACCGGCTATATCGTTCTTTCCTCTGTGGTTTCGAGGAGTCTGTTAGTATGAACCGCCCAAGTGTCGAGTCGGAGTACACTGTGGCGTCATCTATTATATATTCCCAACCACCAACACCAATTTGTTTGCAAGCCTGGCCCCAGTCTGGGCCGATTCAACCACCAGCCCCGCAGACTTACCAGTATCCTCAGACTTATCAGTATCCTCTAGCCACGCCTGTACAGTTAGTTGCTCGTCCCCCGGTTGTTGTTACTCTTACCCACGACACGCATCGTGTTCCATACAACTATGCCGCAGAAATGTGTGGAGAAGTGACACGATCGTGTAGAGTATACAAGCCCCCAGCACCCAGGCCTAATTCTCCAATATCGAGCCCCATCCAGTTGCAAGCCCAATCATCTAGACCACCAGCACCCTTAGCACCAGTTCCTGTCCAATTGTAGGCACACTCCCCACAACCTTCCATGCCAAGAATAGCACCACCTATTCCCACCATCAGCAGCCAACCTACAGCTGACATAACTGCCCAACTTAAGAAAGTCAAAGTTGATATTTCTATTTGGGACCTGATCCACACTTCGGTAGAGCACAGGGAGGCCTTCCTTAGAGTCTTCCGAGCTGCCCATGTGTCCCCAACCATAGAGCTAGCTATCCTTGAGAACATGGTAGGAATGATAGCAGCGCCACAAGTTATCTCCTTCTCTAGCCAGGCGTTACCACCATTAGGAACCAACCATAATTCCCCCTGGTTCATCACCGCGCAATATCGGAACTTTCGCATCCCATTCACATTGGTAGACAATGGAGCAGCCTTAAATGTTTGCGCCTTGCGTACGGCAAGTGTAATCGGATTCAAGTTCGAGGACATAATACCAACCGTGAAAGGGATGACAGCGTTCGATAATACGCATCATGATGCACTTGGGATCTTAATCATTCCTTTGACCATTGGCCCGGCTCGCTTCGACGTAGAGTTTTATGTCATAGATATTGAACCTTCTTTCAATCTTTTGCTTGGACACCCTTGGCTTCACAAGCATCAAGTCATTCCCTCAACCCTCCATCGTATGATTAAGTTCTGCTGGGATGACAATGTCATTGTTATCTTGGCAAAAGATCTGGAGAAGGTTGAGTCGGTCTCAAATGTAGCCCCTCAGACTGTCCACTTTGAGCCTAAACCTTCGGATGTCTTGTATCGGGTTAACCGGTTTGAGCTGGTTAATTTCATTCCTCCCCTTGAGCGTGTCGGCCACTTGGCCACTTGTGGTGATCCCCGCTTAATGGTTGATAATTTGTGTCGCAAATGGGGATATGAGAAAGGAACACACCTTGGGCGTTACGACCAAGGAATCGTCGAGCCAATCAAGGCGAAAGAATGGATAGAGCGCGAAGGATTGGGATACGAACGTCAGTGTCACAAGAAGAGATCGCCGCGCTTTGGTAATTCCCCCAAGGTGTTCAATCCACGCAATTTAGATAACTTCACCAGTGCAGGCATCTTAGATCCAAATCAAAGCTCGTACACAGTATCAGTGTCACAGCTGTTAGTTTGGGTTTATCCAGAAGAGTCATATATAGAAAATGCTCAGCTAGAGACAGAGCAGGGCTTTGAGCAGGACAGCGAGCAGTCATAGAAATATCTAGCAATTGTAGTGTCAGAACAGTCAGTGGTCTATCAGGCAGTTGTGTTGGAAGATTCAGTCTAGAAGGTAGACTCAGGGAGTGGCCTGAAGGATGATGTAATTGGAGATCTAGACGTTTTATTCCAAGAACAGCTGGATGTGCTCGTAGAAGACTTGGCGAAGCGTGATCGAGTTAGGAAAGGGAAGGCAGTCATTTCACCACCATTGGGATCACCAATACCACCCCAAGACTAGGCTTCAATCATGGTTCTTCATGAGACAGAGAAGAAGTATGCTAGACCAATGGAGTTAATCTCCTGTTAGCCGGGAGGCGGGTCAAGTTGGTATTGGCAATTTATACCCCACCTTGAGGGTGAGGGTAAAAAAAAACAACCTGAGTAAAGCGTAGATAGGACAGGCGGTAGTAGTTTCACCAGTTTGCAGCAGGACAGCCGCCAGCATGCAGAACCCTTTGTAAATAGTAGAGAAAATACACAAAAGTCAAAAAATCAAGAAAACCCAGAAAATTTTGAAAAATAAAAAAAATAAAAAAAATGTGAATAGAGAGGTATCAACTTTAAAGGCTGGGATTCCCAGGTCCTCAGGTAGCCTAGACAGTCAAGTAGAAGAGGTCGCACAGTGTCGTTATAAGAATACGAAAGTCACTGTGACTGTCTTAAAGTGCCATCAGGGTGCAGAATCAGAAGAAATCCTCTCGGTTGAAATCGCAGATCCGACCTTTGAGCAAGAAATTCTGTCGAAGCTTATTGCCTATGGAGAGGAAGATGAAGTCAGTGAAGCAGACAGTGCAGATAATGATGATAATGCGCCATCACAATTTCAGTTTCATGATAATGACCAGGAAGACCCAAATCTACATGTGGAGGAAGAGATGGAGCTTGTTAATATTGGCACAGCAGAAGATGTTAAAGAAACATGTATCAGTGCCAAATTGTCACCTCAAGCAAAGGTAGAATTTATAGCTTTCCTAAAAGAATATGTAGATGTCTTTGCATGGAGCTATGATGACATGGTTGGTTTAGACATTGAGGTGGTAGTACACACATTAACACTAAAACCAAATTCAAAGCCAGTCAAGCATAAGCTTCGCAGATGGTGACCTCAGTGGCTGTTGAAACTTAAGGAGGAAATCATGAAACAGTATAAAGTCAATTTCCTCAAGGTCGTTCTTTATCCTGAGTGGCTCGCCAATGTGGTACCTGTGCCAAAGAAAGATGGGCGGGTTCGCATGTGCATAGATTACTGAGACCTTAACAAAGCAAGCCCAAAGGATGATTTCCCACTTCCCCACATAGATGTTCTGGTGGACAACACAGCAGGGCATAAAATGTTGTCATTTATGGATGGGTTTTCAGGATATAACCAGATCAGAATGGTCGAAGAAGATATGGAGAAGACGTCTTTCATTACCCCGTGGGGAGTCTTCTGCTACAGAGTAATTCCATTCGGGTTGAAGAATGTAGGCGCAACATACCAGAGGGTAATGATAGCGTTATTCCACGATCTCATGCACCAAGAAGTTGAAGTGTACATGGATGACATGATCGCCAAGTCTAAAGAGCCCGAGGATCACCTCTCCTTTTTAAGGAAGCTGTTTGACCGCCTAAGGAAATATAAGCTTCGCCTCAACCCCAACAAATGTGTATTTAGGGTATCTTCTAGAAAACTCCTAGGTTACATTATTAGCCAGAGAGGAATAGAAGTGGATCCCCATAAGGCTAGAGCCATCATTGATATGCCTTCCCCTACCACTGAGAAAGAAATTCGCGGATTGTTGGGGCGGTTGCAGTACATCCGCCGGTTCATAGCACAACTGACACACATATGTGAACCAATATTCAAGCTCCTGAGAAAGAATGCCCAAAAACACTGGAATGATGAATGTCAGGCGGCCTTTGACAAGATCAAGCAGATTCTAACAAAACCTCCAGTATCAGTTCCTCCCACGCTAGGACAACCTTTGTTATTATATCTCTCAACAACACAGTATTCTATGGGCGCAGTCTTAGAACAGCACGACGAATCGGGGCGTAAGGAGAGGGCTATCTACTACCTCAGCAAGAAGTTCAATGACTGCGAGGCTAAGTACAGCACTATAGAGAAGATTTGCTTATCTTTGGTATGGGCTACTCAGCACCTCAGACATTATATGATGGCATATCTAGTCCTGTTATTATATCGACATGATCCTATCAAGTATCTATTCTAGAAGCTAGCTTTGGTGGGCAGATGAGTTAAGTGGAAGGTAATGTTGTTGCAGTATGACATCACATTTTTCACACAGAAGTCCATGAAGGGACAAGCAATGGCGGATCACTTGGCTGACCTACTCTTGCCAGAATACCAACCACTGCAAACACAATTCCCAGATGAACACATTTTGTTTGCAATAGGCGATGAAGAATTAGAAAATCCTCAAGATGAGCATCAATGCTATCTGTACTTTGATGGTGCAGTCAATAAAAAAGGAAGTGGTATCGGAGCAGTTTTGGCAATGCCACAGGGACAGCTAATTCCCTTTGCTAGGAAGCTGACATTTGAATGCACCAATAATGAAGCTGAGTATGAGGCATGCATACTGGGATTACAGGTGGCACTGGAACAGGGCATCCGAGAACTTCAGGTATATGGGGATGCAATGCTGGTCATTTTTCAAATCAACGATGACTGGAAGACAAAGGACCAGAAGCTTGTGTTATAACATGAGCATTTGCGGAAGCTGATTAATGAGTTTGATAATGTCAAATTTTCCTTCATGAAGCGAGCCAAGAATGCGTACGTAGATGCATTAGCTACCCTGGCATCATGGTTATCCCTCCAAGAGGCACAAGCAATGGATATCTCAGTCACTTGTGTAGAGCGACCAGCACATTGTATGCATATTCAAGAAGTAGAATCGATAGTTGAGTTGCTCTGGTATCATGATATCAAAGTTTTCTTGGAGTCTGGTGGCTTCCCTTTTGGCACTTCCGCAACAGATAAGAAGTCCTTGATACGGTTGGCCTCTAAATATGTGCTCATGGCAGGGCATCTATACAGAAGATCCTACAATCAAATGCTTCTTAGGTGCGTGGACAAGAAGGAGGCGGACATGCTGATGTTGAATGTTCGTGCAAGCACCTGCAGTCCACACATGAATGGAGTACTCTTGGCCAAGAAAATTATGCTGCAGGGTTACTTCTGGTCCACTATGGAAACAGATTGTTGCCAGTTTATGAGGACATGCCACAATTTCCAAATACATGGCAACATCATACATGCTCCCCCACAACAGTTACATAGCATGTCATCACCTTGGCCCTTTTCCACTTGGGAAACTGATGTTATTGGGGCCATTCATCCAGCTACATCCAATGGGCATCGCTACATTCTTGTGGCCATTGATTATTTTACAAAGTGGGTCTAAGTGGCATCATATAAAACAATTACAGCGGTAATTACAGAAAAGTTCATTAAGAATAACATTATTGCCAGATATGAGGTTCCACATGCCATCATATCAGATAACGGGGCCAACATTATAGCAAAGAGAGTTGAGGATTATCTTCAGGGTTACAAAATCATACATCATAGATCCTCTCCTTATCGGCCGCAGATGAATGGAGCCGTAGACTCAGCCAATAAAAATCTGATAAAGATCTTGAAGAAGATGGCCGAGACCCACAAAGATTGGCATGAGAAGTTGCCTTATGCACTGTGGGCTTACAGGACCTCAGTCCGGACATCAATAGGAGCAATGCTGTACTCACTTGTGTATGGAGTGGAGGCAGTCCTCGCTTTTGAAGTGGAGATTTCATCCTTGAGGATTCGGAAGGAAACAGAGTTGGATGAGGTAGAATGGATCCAAGACCGCTACGTCCAGCTTGACTTGATTGACAAGCATAGATTGCAAGCCTTACACCATGCCCAATGCTACCGAAGCGAGTGGCCCGAGCATATCAGAAGAAGGTTCGGCCCAGAAATTTTGAGCCAGGCGATTTGGTTCTACGCGCCATTCATTTACTAGATGCCTGGGGAAAGTTCAGGCCCAACTGGCTTTGACCATTTATTGTGAAAGAAGCCCTATCCGGAGGTGCTGCCATTCTTGAGGACATGGATCGAGGGGAGCAGTCAGAGCCTGTTAATGCTACTTACCTGAAAAAGTACTACCAGTGATCCTCAGCCAATCCCGAGCCTTGCATCGTGAACCATGCATCTCTATAGTTTACGTTTTTCGCATGCCAATATTTTAAGTTACTACATCCAAACATTACAAAAATCATATCATATGCACTATATTTTCTGTTTGTTTGCATAGTAGTTACAAGCATCACCATTGCCCGATGAAGAAAATCGGAATGCCAGCCTACTTAGGAAGAATTTTGATCCTCCTCATATGTTACTACCTGGTGACCTAGGGAGTGAGGGAGTGATTATCCATGAAAATTGGACGAAGCATACAAATTCACAAGGAGCCTATACCTCCAGAGGGATAGAAAAATGATAGGTTGTGATTGAGTGTGAGCCAAAAAAAAGAAATAGTCTTTGGAGCACAAAAGAAATAAGAAAATAGAAGTTGCGGATAGAAGTCGGCTCCAATGAGAGAGGCATGCAAGACGACTCTATCCCTATCACACAACTTGGAGAGGAGTTGAAGCATACACCAACAAAGCCTACAACATTTATAAGGGACTAGCCACCCCTTTTCATCAAAAAGAAAGAGAGCAGTCATCCCCCAGCTTAGGTGTTTATTACCTCCAAGTAGGGATAGTGTAGGTCAACATGCCTTTGAGGGAGTAAAAGAAAAAAGGAATTATTAAAAATTCGGTGTAGAGCCCTAAGAGTTTGGCGCGGAGTCCATGTTATCCTAAAATGCTGTCAAGTGAGAGCCACAAATAAACCTAGGGATCCAGATAGCGCCACGTGAGTTGAGGACATTCTAGTTTCTTGTAGCAGGCAATAAAGACTTCCTTGGCGCTGAGGGCACCAACATTTACAAATCATGCATAGATCTTACTTCCATCTTATACTTCTATAAATCATTTAGCATTTAGCATTTCAAATCATGCATTTTTTGCATCACTTTGTAAGGCATTTGTCCATATTCCAACCAGGGGCATGCCGGCTGCCTTTTTGAGTTGCAATATCGGTAAAGAAGGGAGTTTCAACCAAGGGCGTGTTAACTGCTCCTTGGTTGGAAATAGGGTCCTTGACTAAGAGCATGCCAGCTGCCATTCTAAGTCAAAAGAATCACTAGGATAGTGCTATTAGGAGTATAAGGGCAGACATAGTCAGACCAGAATCTGAAATGACACAGTGTGCAAGCAAAATTGCCTTTTATTACAGCCCATCAGTTGTACAAAATTTGCTCATTTAATGAATGTGGACCAAATATATTCAGTCAACTTTGGGCCTTTTTGAGCTACCAGCTTCTGTAAAAGAAGTGCCACTAGGAGGAAGCTCACTTATTGGCCAAGTTTCTTGAATTTCAGCCTCATACTCTACTGTGCAATCTGAGCCTTCAGTAATGGCGAGCCCAGAAGATTGAATGCCAATACGCATCATGTGGGCCAGCTTAAAGGTCGTCACATATGAACCAAGAATGTAACTTTTGAAGCAGTCAAGCATAGGGCTTTGCTCGATTGAGTCTTGGCAAAAGCCGAATTGACGAAGAACACGGACAGGATGGTATTCTACGTCGCCAGTTAGCCCCAGAAGGACAACAAGTCGCATGTCACTATCGTTAAAGAAGACAGTGAAGGGCTTCGAAGTTGTGGATAGAATACGCCAAACAACAGTGTCCTTGGTGAGATTTCGTAGTCTGTTGCACAGATCATGTACACTTGGAAGGGTGTGTGAATGGTTGGTATGACTGTAGGATTCAAACACTGAATGTTGAGGGTGCAGGACTTCCATCCCCATATGGGCAACGAGCCAAACCTAGCAGGGGAAAACAGTGCCCAGTTAGATGGACACAGCAAATCATTGAGGTAACAATGTTAACTTACTTGCACTAAGGCGCCCCAACCATTGAAATGCTTGGAACGTTTTAGGGCCCGGTCCAAGCCAACATAAGTTTCCGCCAGAAGAATGGGGGCAAGATCACTCTGACGGGTGATCATCGCCAATGCTATTTCTGCCACCTCAATAGCAACTGTCATCCGGCCGTGGTTGAAGATTAGCTCTCCAAGGAAGCGTACCACAAAGCCGAAGAGCCACAAGCTACCTAAGGACAGACGGGTGCTGATAATCTTGTCAAAGTAGTCCAGGCACAGCATGGTAGCCAATCCGTCCTTGCAAATGAGGCTTTTCTCGCAGATACTTTGAGACAAACCGGTCAGTTGACTCAGGACTGAAGCATAGCTGTCGCGGTGTGAAAGACAAGCAGAGACATGTATGGCAATAGGCCACATATCCGTCGGACTTCTTCCAAAGTGAGAGTCAGCTCTGTCTGCCCAAAACAGAATACATGGAAAGCAGGTTTCTAGAATCTAGCTACAACACATAACAAATGCCAGTTCACTTCCACTTTAGCAATATTCAGTAACAAGGATGATATGTCCCAAATCCGTAGTTGCTCACAATCTGCAGCAGCCAATGCATCAATCTATGCTCTCAGAACATCAGAGCAGTATCTCGGTATCACCATGGTTGCATATCCCTGTAGAAATGGTCTTGGGTCAAGCTATGGCAGGAAAATGCAGGATCGAGTCTGGGGCCAACAGACATGATTTGGCAAAGCATTTTCTCATGGTAAAAAAAAACAAAAAGAGCAAGTAAAGATCGCAAATTAGAAAAAAAAAATAGAAATCAGAACGTGCAACACCTTCCCTTGCGTGATGTGAAAATATGCATCAGGAGATTAATTTATCTTGTTTTCTGCAAATCTAAGATGTGATGGGACATCAGCTTATGTAGCCTTTTCTTTTTGCAATATATGAGATGTGCACAAGGCCCAAAAATAAGAGAAATCAGAATATTCGTTCACATGGTTTGTTAAAAATAGATATATGTTTTTCCTTCCATGTAGCAAGACATGAGGGAGTATAAACAACAAGATTTAGCATATGTGAAGAATCATCTCGATGAGGAGAATAACATACCATTGCACTGAAGGAGAGAGCATAGCCGACACCAAAAGAACAGGAATAAAGTTGCAGAAAGGATTGAAGGCTCGAGAAAGGTTTTTGCAGTAGAAAAGGCGACGGATCTCGTTGGGAATGTGAGATTATATAGGGAAAAAAGAAAGGGTCGCAGCAGAAAAGGCAGGCAAGCTGGAGATTTTCTGGGGCGCACCACTCCGGTGCACCTAACAGGTGGCGCACGGAGCTGGCGCACCACTTGTTGGACATTGGCCAGAACTTCCCCTGAATGCTGAGCTCGCCTAAATCGGCGCCAATTCTTGAAACTTGCATGAAAATGTACAGTCCACACACAGACAAGCACCCAAGAAGATGGCTGCATTCCCAAGGTAGATTTGCATTCATGAGTTTTAAAAAAAAAAACACAAAGTACATTGTTCGAGATTCAAGTTGTATAAATTATACAAGGGCTAGCAAACAAAAAAAGAAGAAGGCTGAAAAAGAAAGGAAACAGCTACTCCACGTCTGACTCCTCCTCATAAGATGGTGCGTCCTGGAAGCTCTTCGCCTGGAATCGAGCCCCTCGCCGGATGATCCGACGCAAGCACTGGGCAGTAGCAGCAGCTTGCATGCGGACAGCCGAACTTAGGACCCTCTGTGAAACCTCTATGTCAGAGCGGTCCTCCTCAGATTCTTTCAAGGTGAACTCTCCATTGGTAGCCACGTTCACCTCATGAGCCGAATAGTCTTGCTGTCAAAGGAATGTTAGATATATATCAGTGGCAAGTATGTTGTTAAAAGAAAGTGGCAAAAGCAAAAAGGGAAAGGGATACCCGGAGGATGTTCCGCTAGCGTAGTTCCTGCACGAGTTTGCAAATATGTCAGGTGAATTTATGATGGAAATAAGGTGATTTATAACTAAAATAGAGGCACATGCCCTTTTCTGCCTGATATCCTCGTAAAAAAAGGCAAACTGCTCCTCAAAGCCCTATGAAAGTAGAACATATGTCAAATTTGTCCTTTTGTATGATATAAAGTTTTCAAGCAGAAATTACAACAATTTACCTTGGCCCAGTCAGAGCCATACCACATTCCACGCTAGCTATTGTGCACGGCCTCCTAAAAAAGGTAGGGCTTCCTGACTCGCCTGTACCAAGCTAAGTAGTCTGTATAGTTAACTTCTCGAAGAATATGTCTATCATGAGAAGCCACAGCAGCAGCATGCCGACTCCTAGCCGCAACACGAGACGGGACCGGGAGATCCATGTCTGAAGGAGGAGGGGCAGGAATATAGAATTCGTTCAGCACCTGGTGCCTCACGCTCCCTGGGAGGAAATAGGTCAACTTTTTCATGCAATAGAACTTCACTTGTTTGTCCCTCAGAACACGGCCAAAGTTCAGAGGTGCCTAGTTGAAGCCGCATATCTTGAGAATGGGCGCAAGTGAACCTGTTTGTAGAAATAGACAATTATAAGCAGTGCGAGCAAATATGAACATGCAGAAAATAGATTCCAAGCATGAGAACTTACATCCTCGAGCTCTACCAAATTCAGCAGGTATCGGTAGGACTCGTAGCTGTAGACCCCCACAGCAGCCTGGTGTTCAGGCTCAACCCACTAGTGAGGGAGAGGAAGAAGCTCGTCATAGAGGCAACCGAAAGCGTGTCCCTGTGTAATATGTTCAACGGCCCAGTACTAGCAAAGGCAAGCATAAGATCGGCGACCCAGCCTAGTTGCATTATCAAGCCGACAGATCAACCAAATGTAGCTAGCTCCATCCCAATCATAATGATCCAAGTACTCTAAGTTGGTTAAGTATGCTAGCCAATCCTCATGAATGCAATAAGCTGAAAAATCGCAGAAAACATTGCTAGTAGATCTAACAGGAAGTGCCTGAGTACAAAATCTGCCTCGTCACTGCTCGGCTCTGGGTTGGGCCAGAACTGGTCCCACTCTCTAAGCCACCCCACTGTAAGCATATGTTTCGCCCAGGTGGCTTTGGAGGAATACGGCCTAAATGCGCAGGGGCCAGTGCATCCCGTGTGTGGTCTCGCTTATGATCGGCTCGTCGCCGAATGGGAGACTCGTCAGCAGAGCCCACTGGTCAGGTAGGACGGTCAGCTCTCCGAATGGGAAGTGGAAGGTATGTGTCTCGAACCTCCATCTCTCCACTAAAGCCCGGAAGAAGTTGTAGTGGCCGTGGATGGCTGGAATGCGGAGTAAGCCACCAAAAGGGGAACGATGGAGCAAAAAGTCCTGTAAAAACTCGGGTAAGAGGTGGAAGTGATCGAGCATAGGGGCCCAATGACATCGCATCACCCGGTTAGCGTCACCAACCTGAAATGGTAACAGCAGAATAAATACAGGATCAGACATGCAATGGTGTTAAAGCCAAAGCATGCGAACAAAAAAAGAAGAAGAAGGGAATGAAATAGTTACCATGAAGTCGGGGCTATCACAAATATGATCGCCGCTGAGCAGTCGCCCCGCAAAGTTGCCAGACTCCTAAAAGTGCATTTGTTAATGAAGGTGACAGACTTCTATCACATATGCAAATTATTCCAATTCAGCTCACCTCAACGGGGATAGCAGGTGTAAATCTGCTAGAAGCACGTGACCTTGAGGAGCTGCCTTGCCGCCGTGGACGAGAACTAAAGGGCGTGTCCCGAGGTAGTTGTGGGGTCCCCTCCTCGAAAACTGGGTCATCCTGTGAGGAGATAAAGGTCACAATGAGATTTAAATAGTAGAGTCAAGTACAACCAAGCTCAAGCTTGGAAATAATGTGTGGCATTACAATTGCTTGCTATTAGATGCATTCGGAAAGTCCACGGTAAACGACAGCATAATAAGTATGCTTTGCTCAAGCAGAGCACATTAATATCAATAGTTGTTATTAAAATGCAGATTAAAACAAGGTGCAAGCATAGCCAAGTATTGTAAGACATGGTCTGTTGTGGAAGTTTGTAAAAACAAAAAAAAAACATAAGATCATAGTCCGTTTGGCAGTTATTAGTGATTTTGGGCATGGCAGTAAGGCATTCTTATTGCTGTAAGGTGTAAGGAAAGATATTCATTACTCTGTTATGTGTTTTTACCTGTGATTTGCAAATTGAGTCTTATTTGGTTACTTAAGCTTGATTCAGTAAAACTCGAGGCATGCGTAGCAATGGCAGGAAAATTATTTCAATCTTTTGGCAAGACAAATGATGGCCTTGTAATTCAGATGAAGCATGGATCTATAGTCGATGAGATTCGCTTTTGTAAAACTTGTTATGTTTAATGCACAACAGTTACCCAATAACCAACTTATCACCACCGCGTCATTGGCCTTCCCAGCAGTTCACCGGAGTTCACCACCGCACCTCCAACCATTCTGCCCGCTGGCATGCCCAAGTCACCCAATCGCCAGAATCCACCACCACTCGGCCAAGCCACCAAGACCCATTGCCGGAACACCCGCCACCACCTCATGAACCATGTTCCACCACCACAGCCCAAAATCCAGCTACCATTCACAACAGCCCGCCAGAACCAATCCAGCCGTCGACCACCCAAGACAAAGAGGGGCAAGCAAACACGAAAGGGGAGGAGATCAGGGAGGAGCAAAAATACCTCCACCAGCGAGCCTCTCTCCAACTAGTCTCGGAGAGTCCGATCCATCACCGCCGTCGCCGCAGATGCCGCAGCCTAGCTTCTGCCGCGCAAGGTCTCCGCACCACGTCGCCGCACGAGATCCCCGCACCAGACCCGAGCACCTAGCCGGTGCACCACCAAAATACCACCGCCGTGGGGGAAGGAGGAGAAGAGATGAGGGGAGATAGGTTTCGTTGGAAGAGAGGAAATGAAGAGGAAGAAGAAGGGGCACGGGTAATGTGGAGGAATAAGAAAGAAGTAAAATAAATAAGGGGGGTAAATAATGAATGAAAAAGGAGGTAGAAAGGAAGAGGAAAAAGTTTATAGAAGATAAAAGATCATGAAGAACAATTCAGCTGCAGTCTCAAAGGAAGCATCACCTGTGACTTGGCTGTTATGGCAGTTATTTAGTGGGCCACGTCATGTACCAACGTGAAAATAGTTTAATGTCCGAGGTCAAAAATGCAAAATAGCAGCGAAGATTGCGGTTCGGTCCTCAGCATTCCACAGCTTGCATTTGGAGAGCAAAATGCAAAATGCCAGGAACAGGTACATGGTCTTCAAAAAGGTTCATCAGATGGGTAATTGGTAGAAAACCCCTTGAGATTATGAACTTCGCAGAACAGTCCACAAAGGATATGGAAAGTTATGTTTGAGACAGAAATTTGCAAATACTCAGCAGAACTTCAAAATTGATAGCTCAGCAACAATTCAGTAAAAATTTGTCATATCAAGGAAATTTGCAATAAAGCCCTCAAGTTTGGGACAATTACGAATAAGTCCTACCTTTTTGCAAAATCCATAAACAATTGAAACCACAGCAAGGTCCTTTCCGAGGAGGTTTCACGTGCATCTCAGTCAAAACACCAGTTTCTGTGCCATAGAGCCAGCAACTAGCACAATTACGATTCTACCCTCCAAAGCGCAGCTTGAGCTAGCTTCCTTCCTAGGGGGTAATCCAGGGTTCATCGCTTTCTTTTTTCCGATTCTCGTTCCAGGCGGATGAGATCTTTCTATCCCTTCTTTTTTTTGGATTTTCGCAGGCACGAAATCCTTGTGTTTGACCTTTGACCGGGCAGTCAAGGTCCTTTCCTTTCCTTTTTTGGATTCTTGCGGGCGTGAGATCCATTTCCTTGGCTTCTGACGGGGTGGTCAAAGTCGACTTTTGACCAGGCAGTCGAGGTCTTTTCTTTTCCTTTTTCTTGGATTTTCACAGTTGTGAAATCCTTTTGTTTCCTTTCTTTTGTCGGATTCTCGCGGGCGTGAGAACCTTTTCCTTGGCTTTTGATCGGGCGGTCAGAGTCAACCTTTGACTGGGAGGTTAAGGTCCTTCTCCTTTTCCTTGGATTTTCGCGTACGCGAAATCCTGCTGTTCGACCTTTGACCGGGCGATCAAGGTCATTTCTTTAGCTTTCCTTAGGTTTTCACGGAGGCGAAATCCATTTGTTTGTCCTTTGACCGGGCGGTCAAGGTCCCTATCCTTTTTCCTTGGGATTTCGCAGGCGCAAAATCCTTTTGCTTGACCTTTGACCGGGCGGTCAAGGTCCTCCTTTCCCTTGGATTTTCGTGGGCGCGAAATCCTACTGTTCGACCTTTGACTGGGCGGTCAAGGTCCTTTCTTTAGCTTTCCTTGGGTTTTCGCGGGCGCGAAATCCTTTTGTTTGACCTTTGACCGGGCGGTCAATGTCCCTATTCTTTTTCCTTTGGTTTTCGCAAGCACGAAATCCTATTGCTTGACCTTTGACCGGGCGGTCAAGGTCCTTCTCCGTTTCCTTGGATTTTTGCAGGCGCGAAATCCTACTGTTTGACCTTTGACTAGGCAGTCAAGGTCTTTTCTTTAGCTTTCCTTGGGTTTTCGCGAGCACGAAATCCTTTTGTTTGACCTTTGACCGGGTGGTCAAGGTCCCTATCCTTTTTCCTTGGGTTTTCGCAGGCAAGAAATCCTTTTGCTTGACCTTTGACCAGGCGGTCAAGGTCCTTCTCCTTTTCTTTGGATTTTCACGGGCGCGAAATCCTTTTGCTTGACCTTTGACCGGGAAGTCAAGGTCCTTATCCACTTCCTTGGATATTCGTGAGTGCGAGATCCAGTAGTTTGACTTTTGACCAGGCGTTCAAGGTCCTATTCTATCCTTTTCTTTTGGGTTTTCGCAGGGGCGAAATCCCTTTGCTTGCCCTAAGTCCATGTGGATAAGGCCCTCTTTCTTGTTTGACAAATACTATGTTTGTCATGCCCCTTTTCTCTGGGCTGGTATCCCCAACTACTTATTTGACAACTGTCACGTTGTCTGGCGACCAGGTTGACAAGACTTGGTTGACTTATCGTATCCCGCCTCCTCAGGTTGATAACCTTAATAATCCAACTGATGAGTCCGACAACTTATCATTTTCCTACCAGTGGTTCCATCTATGTGCGGGATTCCTTTGCTTTTTGCAATATTACTTCAGCGTTAGCATCAGTATTGCATCCCATTACAAGTAGCCATTCTCGTGTTTTCAATGTTAGCATCAGCTTTGCATTTTATTTTCCAGCATCAGTTTTTGCATTTGTATTGGCATCACGTTTTCCGCATTTGACTCGGCATTCAAGTCATGACTTTCGGTGCATCCACCGGATAAGTGACCTAGTGCCCATAGCAAACATCACTCCTCCGCAGCCTCAAAAAGGGAGTATCTTGTCAACCATGAGCATCGGTCTCGGTCCCCTCCGTCCTTCGACCTCGCTCAGGGAGGAGCATCTGTAGACACCCCGATTTTGAGGCGACTCGTAGGTAGATCCTTCTAAAGATGTTGCTTTGGATGCGGCAAGCTTAACCACTTTTGAATCCTATTTGACATTAGCCAGAGATCATCGCACAAACCGACCACAAGCCTACAGTCCGGCAGCTAGGTTGGAGCACCACAGTGGAGCACCAAAGTGGCGCCCCAAGCTGGCGCACCAACTTGGCGCACAAAGCTGGTGCACCATGCTAGAGCACTGCCACTTCTCAGGCTGCTGGCTGTTGGCTTTCCATATTCTGTGCTTGTAACCCTCACTTGCGAATATTCTTCACGAATCTACGCAAGGCTGTTTGGTTTCAAGGCCTTTTGCATCCCAGGAGTTACCCTTTTCCTTTCTCTTTAAAAGGCCCCCATGAAGCAACTTTCTGGTCTCTTAGCAAACTCTTGGAAAATTTTGAGCAAATTCTTAGCAAACCACCCACTCCTAGCAACCTACACCCCAACTTCCAGAGCACACTCCTGCATCCCTGAGCATTCCCAACTGAGTCGAAAGCAACAAGGAGGAAATTCCTTGAGCCATTCAAGGAGAAGACACCCAAGGAGGTGAGGTCCTTTACCTATTTCTCCACTTAGATTTTACTTAACATTCTGAATAAAGCATGCAACTAAACTGTTATATTGTATACATAGATGCTCTCTCGTGCCTTCCTGTAATTTTTGGATATTCGTGATGCTCCCTTATATGTCTATTGATTCTCTATAATGATAAATTTTACACAATGTGTTAACAATGAATCATAGTCCTATGTAATCACATGCTATGGAACATGAACTGTAAATCATCCTCTCTACATGTTTATCATTTCTGCATGATCAGTAAGCCAATTAAATCACTGCACAACCCATAAAATCATCAATAGTAGTTACAACCCTTGTAATCCATGAATATGCATAACTTGAGGAGAGAACGATAAAAGGATTTTCATGCTTGTTTCTTTATCATATTTAAGTTATCTGGCATCTAGATAAATGGTTTGGATAATCAGTAACCTAGTTGGTTGCATACATCTAGTCCAGGCTCTGAAGTCAGACCATAGTCTGAAACAGAGTATCTGGGGCACACCAACCTGGCACAGGGTGCAGGCAGCCAACTTTGCATCATAATCTGCATACTATTCTGATTGTCTTGGACTTTGATTTTCATGATGTTTTATCCCAGATATGTCATGTTCTTATGTGCACGATTTCAGAATGTGATAGTACTGTTTGTTTTAGGTTTGCAGCTAGCATAGTCAGCCTGTTACTGAGGTCTGGTGAACTGGTTGCCCCATGGACTCCTATTTGTGGAGCTCTTATGCAACAGTCCATGATCCAGAACCCGGTAACCTGGCTGAAACCCATTAGCTTTATTCAAAGTAGGGCTGTGTGGTCTTGTGTGAGGCATATAGCCCTTGAACACAAGACCCCCATCATGCTTTTGGGTTTCCTGTTTCTTTTACGACCTTGTGGAAGAGGGGAAACTCACTCATATGTGATCAGGTCTTTTAGAGGTCCATGGTGCATTTTCAGATGGTCTCATGCATATTTGCAAGGTTTTATATCGCATGGCACATTAGTCTAGCTTACTGTCTGACCTACATTTTGATAGGCGCACATAGGTGGCGCACCAGACTGGTGCACCACATAGGCGCACATGCCTGTTTTTTCACTGCACACAATAGCTTTTGGCATGGTATTTAGCATGCTTCCATATTTGCTTTGCCTTTGGTTTTCTTTGGATGTCTTCCTGTATATATCAGGAGGCCTCCAGTCTGTTGTCATCCACATTTATGCATGGTAGCTTAAGTTTTGCATATAGCAAAGTGAGGATGAAAGCCACTCAGTGTTATTGGATCTTTGGTCATATCCGTGCAATATCTTTGCACTGGTGTTTGATCCACCACTCAGGTGACCTTTCTGAGCATTAGGACACACCCTACAGTCCCTCTACCCATGTTTAACATAAGGCACTACTTGCATGTAGCATTGCATGGCATAGCACCCTTGGATGTGCAGAAACAGGCTGAAAAGCCAACATTTCATATAAGTAAACGAAAATCCCTTGAAAGACCAATTTTTCGGGTGCACGAGGGTACCTAATACCTCCCTCGTGCGTAACTAGGATCTTTGCCCAATTTTATGGTTCATGATTGACCTTTTCCATTGGTTTTATTGCATGATTTTAATGTTTTAAAATTTTTTTCCTCATCTCCTATTTTCAAGTAGACTAGGTGGCGATCCTGCATTTTTATCATTTGCTTTTATTGTTTTGTCGTGACTTTGCTGACCCTCGCGCATTTGGCCTTCCGCACCAAGCACAAGGTTGTCGCCGACATGGTTACACTTTACGTATAGCATGAGTAGAGAGAATCAGATTTTAAAAAATGGGTTTGTTTACAATGTGCGTACATGTATGATGTGGGGTAATTAGGGTACATCTATCATAGTCAACTAGCTCAAATTATTAGATACAATGTGAGATGAAACAATACATGAGAATTCCATTTAGAATGATTTGCTAAAAAATAAGTATCTGTCTACCTTGCAGATGATTGAAGAATATATCCTCCAAATTTGAACATTGTTCACTTAGAAAGACCCAAATGAACCTTTGAGAGATCCAATATAATAATCTGTAAATAGAGCCATATATGAAAGTGGATAATACACATAATTCCAATTGAATAAAAAATAATGCAAAAGCAAATGATCATCTTAAAATTATAAGTACTTTACTATTGATTCCAACTGAATTTAGTGTCCTTCAAAGAATGACTAAATTAGATAACCACACACCTCAACTATGCAAAATCCATTCATTATTGTGCTATTATCAATCTCAATGTAGAAGTCTACTATGATAAGTTTAACTAAAACCAGATGTAGGGAAACAAGTTAAAAATGTTACAACACAAGTTCAGCCCCAGTCCATTTTCAAAAACTGAACTTATGCTTTTTAATTAACCTAAACCTGATCCTCGTTAACCCTCCAAAAGCAGTGAATTTTCTGGAACTTGAAAGACCAAGGACATACCTTGGACTTGTCGTGTTGAGAAGAAGAGGAAGGAGAGGAGAAGACTGTAGATATCCCATTTTCGCATTTCCCAGAATCACCTAGGATAAGAACCTTTGAGACATTCTAAATCACAAGACTGAGGATCTTCTGCTCTATTTTCCAGATATTTCATATTTTCTTTAAAAATATTCTTGATTTTACTTGGTTTAAGGTTGTTAGTTGTGGTAGAGCTAACCCGCCCAAGCTAGTGGCAAGCTTATGTCCCTTGAACATTTTCGTGTGAATCGCTAGCTTTGGTAGAACTAACACTCTCATCTTACTCAAATTGATGGTAGATTTGAGAATCTTGAGCTTAAAGAAGATATTTTTATGATTTCATGAGATTTTTGAGTATTTTCCCAACTTTCAAGGAGTTTCTATGGATTTAACATAAAAGATAGGGGCAGAACGCGAAAAGAGCAGAATGTTGCCACAAATACAGGCGACTAGTCTCGTTGCCACACGTACAGGCGACTAACTTAGTTACAACATATACAGGCAACTAGACTCGTCGCCACACCAATAGGCAACGAGAATCCTGGAATTCTTTCTCAAGATAATTTTTCATCCTGAGCTTTAATATAATATATGGGATATTTATAAATATTATCATGACTTTTCCCATAATTATTCTAATTTCTAGGATTTTCTACTTACTTAAATATTTATGGAATATCATATAAATCTTTATCAATGCCAAATAATTTTGGAAAATTCTAGATATATGGATGACGTCAAGATTAATATCATATATTTTTATCATGATTTAAAACGAGATATGATATTAATTATCACTTTTTCAATGATAGAATTATTTATAATTTTAAAGGATAATTTCAACATGTACTTAATTTCCAAATATTTATTCAATTACAAGACTGGAATTTGTTATAAATATATTTAACATAATTCTCATGATTATTAGGGATTTTATTTTTTAAATTTGAATTTGATTTTGAATTTGGATCTAAAATTTGATTTTAAATTCAAATATTTTCTAGAATATTCTAGCGATTTCAAGAGAGTTTGAAAAGGTCAAAACGAGTCGTTTACAGTTGCTAGATATTTGTTGAATCAATTTTGGATTTTTATTTTAAGCATGGAAATATTTAGAGTTCTTTGCCATAAGGTGCAGCGACTAGTTTGTAAAAGATGATTTTTGTCTATTTTTCCGCACCGAAAAATAGAACTTTCTGGGTTGTTGCTGGCCCCATTGCAAACATATCTAAATATGTCGTCGGTTTCACCAGCGAGAAGTCCTAAATATCCCTTTTTTTGAATTTTCAAGTAGATTCAATATCTACATATTTTCTTGACTTGTTTTTTACGAGATCTGACGTCCTCGTAACTATAAATAGACCCTCAGACCTTGAGTTCTAAGAGGTCTTCTGAAATTAGAGAGAGGATGCCTAGAGAGAGTAATCATGTGAAGTCCTATCGAAATCATCTTAGATCCATAGAGATCCTTTTAATTCAAGCTTATGCGTGCCTCTGGGGCTCTGTCCAAGCCTCCACTTCCTCATCCACTCCACAGCGTACGAGGGTGACGGGTGTATTATTTTCTAATTATTTCATTTTATTATTACATAAATCCATTACATGACATAGATTAGCTCATGACATATGCATGCAAGGAACCACCCCTAGGTTAGTATTTAGTTGCATGTTTAAGTTTTTCTTTTATTATTCTTTAGTTATTTGTTTATTACACTTAATCTAATCCATTTTCTCTTTTTTTTTCTTATTTTCTTTGAAGGGAAGGATCTTACATAGTACGAGGAGGCTGTTGGACGACATCTGGCCGTTGATCCAGTGAACCGAAAACCCACATCCACCACAATAACTCCCGTAAGGTGTCTTGTCAATCGACAAAAGCAAATGACAAGTGACGATCACAACAAAAGGTGTTGACGTGAGTCGACACGACGGCATCTACATCAACCACCCCCAAATCTGCATCCACAAAGACAAGAACTCCATTGCCTCACATTGCAGTGAGATATGGAACTGAAGGGTAGAAGCAAGTAAAGGTCGTTGCTACTTTTAAGGTTTTGGGGGGGGGGGGGGGTTGAATGTGAGAGAGTGAGAGAGTGAGAGAGAGAGAGAAAGAGGAATGAGTTAGGGTTTAGAGTGCTTTTAAAAGCACAAACATAGGAAACCATAGGGCCATTTTCCAATCGACATCGTTCATTCAATCAACCATCCTAGACCCAATTGGGTTAAGAGCCAACGCAATCTAGCAGTTGGATCTTTGTTGGGAGCAGTAGGCAATGTTGACAGTGGAGGTGGAGGTGTTGTAGGTCCAGTGGAAATGGTGTCCATGGGATGGGAAGAGGAGGAGGAGGAGGAGAAGGGAGGAGGGGGAAGGTGGAGGTTCAACGAAGGGGAAGAGAAGAAGGAATGAGAGTGAAAATTGGAATTGGTGTGGGGAAAGGGATTTTTAAGTCGTCTTCGCAATAACTTTGTGAGGACGTGTCCTATCTAAATCTTCATGAGGACATTGTAGACACCCCGATTTTGAGGTGACTCATTGATAATTTTCCAGATGATGCTTTGGATGTGGCTGACCCTTGAATCCCATTAGCCAGACCAACTCTAAGCTTGCAATAGGCCCGTAGCCCAATTAGAAATCCAGACAAGTAGGGGAGAGCACTTAGCTAGCACACTTATCTAGCACACTTAGCTAGCACACCTACCTGACACACTTAGCTAGCACACCTACCTGGCACACTTAGCTAGCACACCTACCTAGCACACATAGGTGGCGCACATAGGTGGCGCACATAGCAGGAGTACCAAGCAGGCGCACATCCCAGGCGCAAAGCCACTTTTCTAGCTGTTGGCTGCTGGCTTTCCACCTCCCATGGCTGTTACCTCCAGCAACGAATATGCCATGGAATCTTCCAGGCTTTTCGTCTACGAGGCTCCCTGCATTCCTATGAGTTACCCATGAGAGTTCCCTATAAATAAACACCTATGAGTAGCCATTTGAGAGATTAGAAAGTTCAAGACACACAATTGCAACTAGAATTCTGCAGCTGTCCCTTTGAGTTCTTAGCTTTCTTCTTGCATTCAGAAATATCCTCGGCCCTTCCAAAGCATCAGGGAGCTTATTATCTTGAGTCTTCTTTGAAGGAACATCCAGGACAAGGTAGGCCTTCTTACTTTTCCTTTTACTTTTTGTGCTTTTACATTGGAATAAGGCATGCTAGAAACTTGCATATGGTCTGATTTCCTTTATGTTTTCAAGAGATTTCGATGATGATTTTGCTTATCCTTCTTGTAAGATGTTCTCCATGCTAATCTATATTCTCGTTTGCAAGCATGCTTACTTTTCTTCTAGCATAAAATCTGCACCATATTGCATATATGAGCTGTCTTTCTCTTACTGTTTCTTTACACATAGATCCATGCCAAGCTTCTAAATGTTAGAGTTATGCAGTAGAGATAAC
>JAMKQA010015190.1:0-14860 GCA_024699735.1 Posidonia australis
TTGGCCCCCCCCCCCCCCCCCCCCCCACCTCTGTCGCCGGAATTTGGCAATGGCGGGGCACAGAGGAGCGCCGCGGGCCAAGGGATCGCTCTGGATCCCTTGGAAATGCCCCAGAAAGAGAGAGGACGGCAGGAAGACTAGAATTCAGGAAAATAAGAGAGGTTAAGGCATCTACCTGGCTGGAGATTGTCGCCGGAGCTCCGAAAGCGGTGGCTGCTCCTCTCCGCGACGGCCTCTCTCTCGGTGTCTCTTCTCTCTCTGAATTCTCTCTCGAGTGCTATCTGAATTGTGGCTTTTTCTTCTCTTGCTCATTCTCTCCTTTTATAAGCCGTCGGCGACCCAACAACCTGCAACAAAAAGCCACTCCCACTCGAAAAAAACCTGGCCCACTGACCTCCTCTCTCTCTAACCAACTTGACACCTAGACTAACAGACTAACAAACAACCCAAACCGTTGTCTCCTCCTGTCCCCTTGGCTGCCGGCAGAGATGGACGGCGATCCAAGCTCTGGTGACGGCTGATCCAGTGGCTGAGGTAGCTTGGGTGATGCTGATCCAATGGTGAAATGGGCTGAAAAGGTGGGTTCAGGGAGGAAGAATGGCTCGGGTTGAATTTGTGAGAGATTGGTGAAAAGGAATGAGTTCAGTGAGATGGGTGGCTTATATGATTTTTGGTAAAAAAAATGATTAAATGAAGAATGATTTAATGGATATGGTAAGGATGAAATAAGATGTTGGGTTGAAGGGAAAGAGCAAAATTGTTTATGATATACTTTTATGGCCTTTTGGGCTCAATTTGGACTTAATGGGCCTATGTGGGCCTTGTGAGCTTCATGGGCCTCCATGGGCCTAGGTGGGCTTCATGGACTTACATGGGCCTATGTGGGCCTTGTGGACCCAAATGGGCTCAATTAGGGTTCGAGCTCAGCCACCACTCTGCAAAATCAGAAAATTAGGGTGTCTACAACATCAAAAGGTATGTTCCCTTTTCACCTCCATATAGTCTCTGCATGACTTTTTGAATGAAGCTCATACTGCAGATTCAATTGATACAATACTTTTACGTTCATGTTTCCTGCATCCATGGCCATGATGGTATTTACTTACACTTTTGTTGTGTTGATGCTCATTTGCACTCTCTTTGCTTAGTTTGGAGTTTATGATGTTTTTTTATGCAAATCTGTTCAATGCTTGTTAGTCATGATGTTTGCTTGTACTATGACGTGCCTTTTGCATCCCATGTCATGTTTCTCTGCTGTTTAAATCCTACAAGATATTCTCATGCATCATAAAGAAGACATGTGTAACTGCAGTCCATGTGAAGCCATGAGAATGATTAGAAAAGAGAGAATGAAATGGATGTTCAAGTCTTGATTACTTAGCATGATTGTGTTCCCTGACATCTAAAATAATGATTTGAATAGTCAGTAACCTAATTCATTGCATGCATCTGGCCCAAACTCTGAAATCAGACTGCAGTCTGATTCAAGATTTCTGGGGTGCTCCAAACTGGCGCACCGGCCTAGTCACAGGATGCAAACAATAGATTTTGCATCATAGTTTGCATGCTTTCCTGTTTGTTTTGGCTCCTGATCTTTTTGGTGTTTGATCTCTGATATGCCATGTTCTTGCTTGCATTATTTTAGCATATAATAATCCTGTTTGCATTAGTTTAGCATCTAGTGAAGTTAGCTTATTACTTGGATTTGGTGAACTGGTGGCTTTTCAAGACTCTCTGTGTAGAGTTCTTTTGCCTCAGTTTATGATCCAGACTCAGGTAGCATAGCTAAGATTCATTGGCTTTTATCAGAGTAGTGTTGTGTGGTCTTGTGTGAGGCATATTGCCCTTGAGCACAAGACCCATATCATGTTTTCTTGGGTTTCCTCTTTCCTTTATGACCTTGTGGAAGAGGGACACATGTGATCAGGTGTTTAGATGTCCCTGATGCGTTTTCAGATGATTTTATGCATGTTTGCAAGATTTCATATCACTTTACTGGCAAACTTTTCTGGCACACATCAGTAAAGCACATAGGTGGCTCATCAGACTGGCGCACCTGCCTGTTTTTCACTGCACACAGTAGCTTTTCGACATGGTATTTAGCTTTACCTGCATGATTCCCGATTTGCTTTGCCTTTGGTTTTCTTTGGGTGTCCTCCTGGATATATCAGGATGACTCCAATCTGTTTTCATCCATATTTATGCATGATAGCTTAGGTTTTTCATGTAGCAAAGCGAGGACGTTAGCCACTCGATATTGTTGAATTCGAGGTTATTTCCGTGCAATATCTTTGCATCGGTGTTGGATCCAAACCTTGGGTGACTTTCCTGAGCATTAGGATACTTCCTATAGTCTCTCTACCCATGTTTAGCATAAGGCACCACTTGCATATAGAGTTGCATTGCATATCGCCCTTGGGCGTACAGAAATAGGCTGAAAGCCAACATTTCATATGAGTAAATGAGAAACCCATGAGAGACCGACTTCTCGGGCGCACGAGGGTGCCTAATACCTTCCTTGTGCGTAATAGGGATCATTACTCATTTTCTGGTTCATGTTGACCTTCTCCATTACTTTTATTGCACAATTTTAATGTTTTAAAACGATTTTCCTCGTCTCCCATTTTTAAGTAGACTAGGTGGTGACTCCCATATTTTATCAATTGCTTTTTATTATTTTGCCGTGACTTTGCCGACCCTCGTGCCTTTGGCCTTTCACGCCACGTCCGAGGCTTTCGCTGGCATGGTTACAGCAACAAAGTGATTAAGTGATTTGCATTTAAAAAAAACACCCCTAAATCTACAGAATGGCTGAGTGTACCCACGAAATCTACATTTATAATACTTACCAGTCCTATCACAGAATTGTATAAGTGACGACTTGGGCTTTTTCCTTGTGACTACCTGCCACCCCTCACCGGTTGAAAGGGGAGTGTCAACCGTGGAAAGTGAGTATGCTCGGGCGACCACATTACACAGGTTCCTTGCTTCCTCTAGGTGCAACAAACAATCAGGCAAGGCAAGAAGGGAGAACCAGGAGCCAAGCACTTTAATACAAGTATTATTCAAAATAGCTATAAGAGAAGACAAATATGAGCCATCCACGGTGTCAGAAGAAAATCCCTGGTGAATCGGCTCATTAAATGTTCATAAGCATGTACCGTCAAACTTTTGAATTTCACGGTAAATAGTAGAAGGAATGTCTGGAGATAAGCTCAAGGAAATTAAAGTCGGGAGGTACGGTATAGATATTGCGTCGATTGAGGAGAGATTTCCTCTGCTACAGGATTTCAAAAAAGACCCTCCTTTAAGACTGTTAACGTCATTAGTTGGTCTTAACTGAGATTGATGATCCTTACAAATTCTATGATCGTTATTAATAAAGCCCCAAATAGAGAAGTTAATATTCGAATAATAAAAGGCATTAGATGAAAAAAGAGAGAGAGAATTTAAACCGTCACACGTTACCATGTCGATGTCCTAACAACCTTTTTTCTCAGAATACAATGTAGTGTGGTGTACCACGACTCTTTGAATTTCTAGACAGGGACCGACAGAGGATCTACGAAAGCCTCACTAGCAGTGAGAAAACCACCTCATCCCTCTGAGGAGGACCGACACCTTGAGGCTTCACCGACATATATGATCCGACAAAAGCGTACTCAGATGACCCTTCTCCAGATTTTCTAATTTCCAATCCTCGGTCCCCCATCAAAATAGGTAGTGAGGGAGCCAAAGATAGCAATTCCTTTCGAAAGCACAAATTAAATGTGGGACAAAAAATTCTTGTTTGATCATCCCCTAACAAGTCAGGAGGAACCAACTGAGTACGCTCCCCATCAGAAGAATCAAAATCGATAAGTAAGGATTGGCCAGTATTTTCTGGCAAATTGTGAGCAAGAGTCCGACAAGATGGATGGACAAGGGGGAGAGGAGATGATATAAGAGTAGTCTTGGCAAAAGGAAACTCGCGTTTGGAATTATACTCATTATTTTCCTTAAAAGCACTACTCACTGAACTATTAACAGAGGTAGAAATTCCCTCCAAGCATTCCCTAGGAGTCCGAGCTACAAAAGAACCTCGCTTCCCTAGCAAAGATGGAGGGGAAGAAGAAGAAGAGCTCCCCTAGTGAAAATTGTTGGGAGAGAAGACAAGAAAATCAGGATCAACCTTCCATTGAGGGATCTGAATGAGTTCAAGAGGTCCCCGATTCTTACGCCTATCACACAATCATTGAAGCCAAAAGAGCTCACGCTGCGTCATCGATAATACACGGGGAGCGTACTTGAGGATCCACCGTGAAGAAACGAGAACAAACCTACCAATTAGATCACCACGGTTTAGTAACAACGATCCCTCCCCATTTGAGGTAGCAGAGCAATGGCTCGCGGGATGATGGGAGCGAAAGACAGTGGAGTCAATAGAGAAAGTTCCAAGTAATGACAGACACGATAGAGGATCCTCACAATGTAGTTTTTGAATGGCTCTCTTCACTTTCTTCTTATATTTTTCATCAGTTGTGGCAACCTTGATCTCAATTTTGTAGCATGACTAGAAGTTGTGTCACTAGAAGATACCATCAAATTAAGCTTTGAATTGTGGGATATGGATGAAAGGACTGTCGAAGAAAAATGATATAGAGCGAGAGGCAACAAAAGAGACAACAACTATACATATAATTTCAAGTTTGGTTGTTACATGTTGAGTAGAGACAAAGGCATTCGGAAGGAACAATCAAGGCCTAAAACACATAACATATATTGTGACAATCAGTAATCTTACTTTGATAATATTGTGTCAAAATAAGATCTTGTTTACCGTTGAAAACTCAACATACGTCGTCAAACACATGTAAAATCTGATGCAGTGATCAGTATTCAAGAATAACACAGTTTGGTTCCAACTTTGACTTGAATTTTCTAAACTAGGATCAAACCATTACGGTTTGTACTTGCATGTATCTTTTTTCTTGCATCGTATATTCTTCAAACTTAAAAAGAGAATATATGATATCGATATTTTCTCGTCAAGTCCTATTTAAAATTATTTTTGGATTTATAACTTTTAACTAAAAGTTAATTTTTACCAAAAACTATACATTACCGTTTTCCTATTAATAACTCTTTTAGTGCAAAACACAAAAAAAAAAAAAAAAGAAGGAAAAAGACCATAGTTTTTGAAAAAAAAAAAAAGTTCCACATGAAAGATTTGTTTGGTACTACTATTTTCTAAAGGGTGTTTCGTTGCAAAAAGTAACAGTTTGAAACGCAATTCCAATCTGGAACTCTAGTCAGAAAGATTTGTGTAGTTCTCTATTTGAATCAAATCCTTACCTAATTTCTTATTTATCTAATTATATTCAGCCAACCACATCGCCATCAGGCCATGCAAGGGTTGAATACTAGAATTCAGGCAAGTTACAGGGTTGACGGGTAATGTAAGGTTGACAATTTGCAAGATGGTGTTCAATTCGCGTGGTTTAAGGACATAAATTTGACATGGCTTCCACAACTAATTTGGACGCATGTAAATAAATTACCAAATGAAATTAGTATGTGTTTTTGTTTCTTTTTTCGAATAGTAAACGCAACAAGCACGAGTTTAGTTACATGATTTGACTAGATCGAAACAGTCAATTTAAGGAATAATTCTCACGTGACCTCTTTGAAATTGACCCACATTCAGAAAAAAAAGAAGAAGAAAAAACATCTTTGTGTTAACCCTTTCACATGTATCTTTACTTTTGAATGCCTTTTTACTGTAAGTTATCATGAATTTACGAAGATTACACCATCATTTAGGAGAGAAGAAAAAAATTGTATCTGTAAATGTAATTAAAAAAAATCTCCTTATAATATAATTGTCAGCACTTCAAGAATAAAGACATCCTTCATCAAATCTGTTGATTTTTCAGGCCTCTCTTTTCTTTTCATATGTTGATTTTTGATACGTAGAAACTAGTATAAGGTCTAATTAGAGTACAAATGTATTTTTTGTTATAAACTGATGGTATTACCTTTATAAATCCATGATGATTGATGTAGGGGGTATTGGAATCTGAAGCAAATATGAAGGGATTTGCAAAAAGAAAGTGAATTGTGAAGGGTTTTCAGAAAGTAGGATAATTTTTGGATCACATAATCCACTTCTGTTTGAAAATGTCAATTATTTTCCCATGAGAATTTGTTATAAACCATGTAATTTGTGGAATTAAGTCCATTTTGTTGGACTTAATGGTTGATTTAGGTATTTAAGTTAGGCCTTATTATCAAGTCCATGTAACATATGAATGGAAACCAAATATTGGATCAAGTCCATATAGTCTAAAGTCTTAGAACATAAGCAAAATAAAACCTTTGGAAGGAATATTTATGCAAATGGTTGAAGGGACTAGTCATTTATTTGTATCTTCATGTTTTTACTTTTTAATATTACATTGCCAAAAAAGATGTGTCCTATAAAGTCTATTACTATGAAAGCTTTAAAACAATTGTTCCTTTGTCTTGGGTTTCTTTTTGTATAAAATTACATCGACTAATTATTAATTAATTAGATGTTTATTTAATTAGTTTGACTTTTAAAATTTTAGTTAATGGCAACTCCTCTTTCCTCTCTCTCTTAATAGTACAGTAAGCAAAAGTTTTCGAAAACAATGAATTATTTTTTGTAATCCTCATATTCTCTTTTGCTCGTGTTCAGTACTTTCGACGCATTATTTCTAACACATTCATCCGATTAGTCCTCCACAAAAACAATGTAGGATAAAGTAAACATTATTTATTACAGCTAGACTATGATCTAATGTTCAATGAAGTAGTAAAGACAGTTACATTCGTATTAACTAAAATATGATAGCTTAAGTGCCAGTAGCATTTCACTATCGAATACCGAATTGATCAATTAAATCATCAACGCACCCATAATGGTACATCCATTAACCTATGCAATGCAATAAGTCTCACTTAGTTTCCATGTCTTTTTCTTAATTTGTACTGAACAGTTTTTTTTTTGAAATCAATAAATATATTATTTTTTTCCCTGCAGTCCGTAAAATTCGAACCTAGAAGAGAAATGTGAGTTTCACTCTCCTTAACCAACTGCACTATAACAGTTTGTTAATTTATACTGAACAGTTGACACACTAGGATTTTAACCTTGCTGGACCATTTAAGATTGATTTAACTTAATTATTTTCTTTACTGAATTAATGAAACATCAACAATGGCATCATAAGGTATGTATGCTCCATCAAATCTCAGCACTTGATTCATGTATACCTTCACATCATATTGCATGGCATGTTTTTGTACTGTACGTGACCTAAATTTTTATTTTTTGTTATCGGTTTAGGTACGTGACCTAAAATTTTAATCCGATTGCATCATATGTACTAGTAGCCGGTGCTTATAATATGGAATCATGGACACGGATATTCGAGTTCCATGCTACATCCTCAAGACTTAAGTAATGACAAACAATACTTTCATCTGAAAGGGATTGCTTTCTCCATTATTGAATATTTGCAAGGTTGTTGATTTTTTTAGAAAAGAAACTCACAACATATACATTAAAGCTCAAGTATCAACTTAATGTCACTTTTTAACCATCAAAGTTTTTAATTTCTTACTAAGTTTATATTTAAGAATTAAATTTATAATAGATTTTAAATGTTTTGTATTAGAAATATGAATAGCGTAAAATTGTATTTTTTTTATTTAAATATCTTGTTGTTATATTAGGTTATAATATTTATTTAATTACTGATTATATGGTGTTTACAAGTAATATCTATTAACTAACCAACTTGGTCGCCGTAGTGGTTGGGAGTCCATTTTCCTTCATTGTGGGTTCTCTTGCAAGTAGAAAACCAATGGACTAGTAATGTAGGTTGAAAAAAAAATATATATCTATTAACTTAAGTTACATGTAAGAAATGAATTATTTATTAGATGAATTTTACGAATAAGAAAATTTTTATCTATTATACACTATTATCCACTTATTCTTGTAGATAAAATATAGATATAGGTAAGGTTATTCTTAGTAGATTATAAAAGAATATAGATAAGAATGTCGATTCAGAGGTAAAGATAAGGATAAAGTCACTTGCATCTCATATCTTAACAGCCCTGTAAAACAGTTATCCCACACTTTGGTGCTGTTAATATATTGTACTTGGTCTGCTGATGGGATTTAGGCATTTAGCAGTCAATGGGCCCTAAGAAGGGCCTGTAGTTCTTCAGCCCAGCTAGCCTGCACAAGCGATGGCCCATGATCGGTTCCTAACTTCCGGTTTACACGACATTGGAAATTTTTGAACAAAGTCTAATGAATTGAGTTCAATTATGGTAAGATTTTCATTTGATTTCTGAAGGTGCTTCTGCAAACCACATCTGTAGGGCCGCACCTGCGATTACATCTATCTCTAAAGGTGCTTCTGCAATTTTTCTCTCCTATTGTGTCGGCCTGCATAAATGCCACATGACCACTGCAATTTTTTGCGTTGAGGGTCGTTTTATTTAATTGAACCTCTTGTTGTCTTGTAATATATGCATTAATTTTGTAATGATGAAAATTTATTTGGTAATGGAGGTATTTTTCTAGTAGTATAGCGAACCATATAACACTAAGCTTGTATATCTTTCACACCAAGATTTCGTTAGAAGTTACGAAATCACTTGATTTTTGGATAGTAGATATTCCGAAAAATATGAATCAAATATACTAATTAGATTTCTAATTTAACATATAAAGATTTGAGGAATGATAATTAATTCAATATTCCTAGTTTAGATGTTTAGACCCTTACTTTTATTCAAAAATTTTTATTTACATACTATAGAAATTTCGAAATCACTTGATTTTATAATATGTAGGAATTATAGATGACATAAATCAAATTCAAAGGTTGGAGGTTTGAGACAATTGAGGTTAATCTCTTATGAACCAATTTTATCGACTAAGCTACACCTTTTAGGTTTTACAACTTAGTTGACCTTCGCTTGCTTTTTACTGTGAATTTTTTTACAAAGGGGTAACTAATTTTGTCTATGTGCCACCATAGCCAGTTATAACTTTTTTTTACCCTCAATACCCTTTTGGATTTTCACTAAGTCCAACAGGTTTCACTTTTTCTACCATTATATATTTCTCTCCTTTTTTTTTGTTTTTTGTTTATCTTGTTACACATAGTAAGGCTTAAGGAACTTACCATTAATCAGTGGTAATGGTTGAAGTCCTTTCGATTGTGAGAATAAGTATGTGTCACCTTCATAGACACATTCCATCACACATGGTCCTTCTCATTTTGGATCGAACTTGTTTCCCTTCCCCTAGGCCATGTAGCTCTTGGTCATTACCTATACGAGGTCACCCTTCTTGAAGGTCCGAGGTCAAACCTTCTTTGTCAAATGTCCTCTACATACGAAGTCAGTATAACTTCAAGCTTTCTAGTGCTTGCAGCCTCTTGTCATCAGCATTTATCAATTCCTCTAGGTGAGCTTTGATGTTGGCGTCATCTGTGAGCCTCTGTGCTAGGACTATTTTGCGCGAAAGGATTTCCACCTCCAATAATAGGATTGCCTTGACATCATAAACAAGGGAGTATGGTGTGAAGTCTGTTGATGTTTTGCATGTCGTTCGATAAAACTCAAAGAGCTTCATACACTTTTTGTGCCAGTCATTCTTCTCTTTCTCGAGTATCTTGGTCAAGAGTGTGCATAATGTCTTGTTGAAAGCCTCTGCTAAGCTATTCGACCTCGGATAGTATACGGTAGAGTATTGCCACTTTATTTTGTACTTCTCGGTGAATTTGTACACCTTGTTGTTTTTTAAGTTGGTGCCATATTATCGGATTGGATTCTGTATGGGATCCCAAATCGATGCACTATGTTATTGGTGATGAACATCAAGGTGGCTTCGACAATTACTATTTTTAAAGGCATGATCTCTGTCCATCGTGAGAAGTAGTTAGTCATAGCCAAGATGTAATGACAATCCCCGGACGATGGGAAGATTGGGCCAACAACATCAGTCCCCCATTCCGTAAACGCCCATGACAGTACTATGGGGTGGAAATTGTTGGAAGGTGCATGGAGTATATTGCCATGCATTTGACATTTCATGCACTTCCATGTATAGTCTAAACAACCCATCATTCTCGACCAATAATAGCCTAAGAAGCACATTTGTACTTTCACTTTGGGCCTACTTGATGCACACATCTTCAGAGTGTATCTCGTGCATGACCTTATCGACTTTTGACAGTGAGAGGCATTGGAGGTAGCGTGTGCTATCGCTTCCGGGCAAAATCTGGTACAAAACACCATCCTTGAAGGTGAAGGAAGGGACTTGCCGTTTTAGCTTTATTCTTTTTTATTGTGTTTCTGTAGTGCCTCTTTCTTGAAGAAGTCGACCAACATCTTCCTCTAATTGTCCTTCGGGAGTGGTTGGTTTGTTAATTGATCCGTCAAGTAATCTTCCCTCTTTGTTATCTTTGTATGAAGACGACGATCTTTAATCAATATCTCCATCTCACCTTTTGGGGGTAGAGCCAGTTCATGGTTAATTTTGTAATTGCATCTATTTGATTATTCATTTCCCACAGCACATGGCTAAACTGTATATCATGAAACAAATTCATTAGTAGTATGACTCTTTCATGGTAGGGATGAATTCCTCCTACCTTATGGCGTATATGCCATTAATTTGTCGGATGACTAGTTGTGAGTCATCATAGGCCCGAAGATGGTATATATCCATCTCTAATGTCATCTCCAACTCGATAATCAATGCTTCATATTTTGCTTGGTTATTTGTTTTTTCTTCAAGCAAGGCATATGAATAGTGTAAGACATACCCATCTGATCTTACAAAGACGATGCCAGCCCCAGCTCTTATGGTGGACCCCTTGTTGCTCCATTCGATGTAGCAAGCCCCATTAAAGTATAGCTCCCATGTCCACGGATATGCTTCTACAGTAGTGAAGACCGTCTCATCTGGTAGCGTCGTCACCAAAGGAGTATCAAATGGTATGGGGTGTGCCTCTGGAAGTCCACTAGTTCCTAGTCATTAATTGCCTTATGAGGTACGTATGTGATGTCAAACTCCATTAGCAAAAGTGTCCACTTGCCAATTCTTCCAAAGAGTGTAGGTTTGCTCATCAGATACTTGAGAGGGTCGACTCTTGATATGAGTTGCACTGAGTGGGCGAGCATGTGTGGGTGCAACTTGCTAATTGCAAATATTAGTACTAAACACATCTTCTCAATTGGGGAGTAGTTGAACTCAGCACCTACCAACCGACGACTGAGATAGTATAAGACTTGCTCTTTCCCTTCGTCATTATGCTGTGTTAGCAAGGCGCCCAAGGAGTTGTCCAAAGCAGAGGTGTATATTATGAGCGGTCGTCTTGGTAAAGGTGCTCCTAGTACCAGAGGCTTCAGAAGGTATCTTTTGATTTACTTGATGGCATTCTGGCATTGTCCATCTCGCTTGAAAGGGACCCCTTTCTTTGTAAGGTTAGTGAAGGATTGGCACTTTCAAGAGAGGTTAGTTATGAAGCAAACAATATAAGCTAACTTCCCTTGGAAGGACCTTAACTGCTTCAAAGTTGTTGGTGCTGACACATCTTGAATGGCCTTGATCTTCACTCGATGCCCTGATGTTGCATGATGAATCCTAAGAACTTGCCACTAGATAACCCAAATGCATATTTGAGGGGATTCATCTTCAAGTTGTACTTTCTCAATCTCTCGAAGACTACCTCCAAGTCATGTAGATGATCACCCTTCTGCTTTGTCTTCTTCACCACTAGATCGTTCACATAGCATTCCACCTTGTTGTGCAAGAGACATCGAAGATGCATGTCATGGCATGCTGATAGGTTGCTCTCGCGTCTTCAAACCAAAGGGCATGACGCGATAGCAATATATCCCCTTTAATGTCCTGAAGGAGGTGTGCAGCTTGTCTTCTTCAACCATTAATATTTGATTATAACTGGAGTATACATCCAAAAAGGAGGGGGTCTCATATCCAGTAGTAGTGTCGACCATTTGCTGCGTAAGGGGCGAGGGGAATTCATCCTTGGGACATGCTTTGTTAAGATCTCAAAAGTCAACCCATATTCGTACCTATCCATTCTTTTCTTTACTAACACTACGTTGGATAGCCACTACGTGTAAGTGACCGACTCGATGAAGTTGACACCCTTCAGTTTTGAAATCTCGGCCATGAATCCATCCCATACTTGTGAATTCACGGGTTGTGGCCCCTACTTTACAAGCTTGTAAGAAAAGTCTATAAAGAGATAGTGTTGAATGGCCTTTCTAGGCAACCCTGTCATCTCTTTATATGTCCAAGCGAAACAATTCTAGTTTCGTTTGAAGACTTTTATGTACTCCTCTCACTCTACCGAGGAAAGTCACACACCAATTGTAACGCTCCGATCCCGAACACGCTACCAAAACACAGTATCAAGCATAATTATACTAATTACAGAAACATTAAATAACTGTAATTAAAGCTCACCTTCAGGATCACAATGTGCGGCTAGAAGCTCTAACTCCTGCACCGGAACTCGGCTGCACGCGTTCTACACCTTAAAACCAACTAAGCACGCGTGAGTAACATCTAAGTTACCCAGTACGTGCCCAAACACAAAAACCACAAAACTCTCAGCAAAACCATAAAAACTCATTTCTTTTTCTTTCTTTTTTTTTATTTTTTCAAAACATGGTTTTCTTTTGAAAATCCTCTTTCCTTTTACTGGAAATCATTTGGGAATTCAATCCCAAATCCATGCTCTTTCAAAAGCCATGTTTCTTTTCTTTTCTCAAAACATTTGGAACTCATTCCAAAACCACCTTTTCTTTCAAAACCATACCTTTACATTTTCTTTTAAAACCTTTGGAATTCATTTTCCAAAAACATATCTTTTTCAAAACTTGGGATTTCTTCCCAAAATCACACTTTTTGACCAGATTCAACTTAAAACACAATGCCTCACGAGCTCAAAATCAAATCATAAACACAGGCTGGCAACTGGTAAAAACATCATCATCATTTCATTTTAGGATTTTAAGACTATTTCATCAGTCTAATCCCGACCAAATCACATTTCCTTTTTCTTTATTCATTTCCACTTTCTTTACTATTGTTACCTTGATCATGGGTAACCAGGCACACAAGCAGTAGATGAGGACATCCTTCCCCTACCTTCCTACACTGTCGCTGTGAAATTCCCTGTGCGAGATGTCACCGCCCTGGCCAACCGGCCTCAATTCATTTCTTATATGTGCACAGGGATAGGTTTCTATCTGATGCCCCATCGGTGACCCAAACAACTAGGTCCAATGACCCAGGTTCAGCCTACACCGCCGGTGACCCAAACAACTAGACTCAAAAACCTAGGCTCAGCCTACACCGTCACGAGCTCGATGACCCGAATAACTAGGTACAATGACCCAGGCTCAGCCGACACCGTCTCAAGTGTTAGGATCTTTAGGCTTCACTAGAGGGGGTGAATAGTGATTTAATAAATATGTTCGCAATATTAAAGTTTATTTAATAAATTTTAAGTTTTTAAGTAAATGACATGTAAGTTGAGGAATTTGGATACTAAACTAAAGCATACAAAGAAAGAGATAAGAGACAATGATATGCACAAGTAAATTTATAGTGGTTTAGCCTCCCTAGCTTAGTCGACTCCTCGAGAACCCCTCGAGAATGTCACTAACTTGATCTTGTTCCGGGCCAAGATCGTGTCGTACACCCTTGACGAATCATCGTCAAGCTCTGCAAGAAAACGCGGCTTCCTTCTCTCAATCCGGAGAAGAACCTTTACACTTAGATTTTACAACTCTTTTTCTATAATCTTCCAAACTCAATTTGGCTAAGTGGATGGATGAAAATGAAGCTCTCTTGTCTTGGGAGTTTTTCTAATAGAGTAGGAGTGAATGTTTGGAAATAGTGATGCGTGAAGCTCTATACTTGGTGTAGGAAGTATTGATCCCCTTATAGGTGAAGAATGGGAGTCTATTTATAGGAAAACATGGGTATAAGAATGTGTCTAACGTCTTTCTAACGTTCAGCAACGGCTACTGGTTCGGTATGCCGAAATCAAAACGATCGACCGAAATGTGCAACGGTCGAGCATTTCGGTATACCGAAAATAATTCGGTATGCCGAAAACCTCTGATTCGGTATGCCGAAGAATTTCGGTATGCCGTTCTGGGTTTCTTTTCTGAATTTTCTAATATGCATATATTTCGGTTTCGGTATGTCGAAAATGCCCTTAGTCCTATAATGAATGTTTTGCAATGAATGGTTGGTTTTGGGGCTAAGGCAATTTTCCTATGGCTCTATGTGGATATTTTGGAGATTATTACAAGTTCCTAGGTACACGAATAAATAGAAAATTACATCAAAATAATTACAAATATTTTTCTTCTCCGTTTCTTTCATCTTGAATTCTTCTTAGTGGCACGTATGTCTCTGTCTTTTTCGAATGTCTTCCTTTTTATGCTTGAATCTTCTGAGTTCTTCAATGGTCTTCTTTGCATATATGAATTATGAAATATTCTCATAAAGCACATTAGTCTTTTGTTATCATCAAAATCAAGATATGGCTAATAAAGCCAACAATCTCTTCCTTTTTGACGATGACAAAACAACAAATATTTCAAAGAAAAGCAACATATTATTAACTATTCTTAGTACTCTCTCTCCTTTTGTCATTAACAAAAAAAATATCATAAACTTTCAGCTCTTTATCTCCTTTTGTAAACTTATTTATCCTTATATAAAGATGCTTCAATGTACTCTCCTTTTTGTCAATTCTTAACGATTTATATGATAAAG
>JAMKQA010015191.1:0-16225 GCA_024699735.1 Posidonia australis
GAGATTTGATGTTTAGCCTTACATTTTGGTCACATTTGCACTTATGTGTGAATTTTGCACTTTAAACCCTGAACTTTCAGGAAATTATCCAAGTGCAACTTTTACATTCCTATGCCACATTGACATTGGACCCATCATTTTCATGATAGAATAGGAGTCATGAACATGTTTTTCATCTAGTTTCTCATTCCTTTCTATGAATTTTGCATTTTGGCCCCTATGTTTGTCCTTTATTGTGTTTACATCATTTTGTTGATTTTCTCCTCCATGTTTCTTGCAAATAACATCTTCTAGACATTTGGCACACATTTTGACACATTTTAGGCCATGTATCACTCCCATGCAAGCATTTATCACATCTGGCTAGGGAAATGACCAAATTGCCCCTTGTGTCTCTAATTCATGAGCATGCATCTCAGTCTTTGCACTCAGTCTTGCATAGTCCATGTCTAAGTCATTCTTTAGAGTTTTTTCACATTTAGGCACTTGTCCATGCATTTCATATCCTTTTTGCTCACATTTGCATTTAGCAAGCCGGCATCTCATGCATTTCCTTCGTGGATTTATTTCTTCACTGTCTTCAAAATTTCTTATCCAATATCCGATTTGATTTGTTTTAATCCTACATTTCTGATTTTTGGTTTGATTTGGATTTCATCGCCTGAGGGCGTACATTAACAGGCCTAAGGGCCAACATCGTCCCCACTATGGATTATTTTGCCCATTTTGATTTTCATGACTTTCTCCATGATTCCGATTCACTTTGTCTTCAGAGTTTCTTATCCGATATCCGATTTGATTGGCTTTAATCCTACATTTCAGATTGTTGATTTGATTTGGGTTTCATCGCCCAAGGGCGTACATTAATAGGCCTGAAGGCCGACATTTGTCCCTACCACGGATTATTTTTCTCCTTTATTATTTTCACCACTTTTTCATGATTCTGAGGACTCGGGTTGACTTGGCTTGTCATCTTTTTGATATCATTATGTTTTTCAGAAGCATTCTTTAACAAAACCTCATCATTTCATGTGATTTTTTGCGATTTTGTCAATTAATGTGAATTTCTTCACAGTTTTCTCATACTGTCTTGCACATCCATCCAGTCTTGCCATGGCATACATATTAGCATGATAAAGCATGACCCAGATTTAGCAAACATCCATCTAGCCTTTAGCAAGCATTTAGACTAGAAAGATCGAGTTTCTCGGGCGTACGAGGGTGTCTAACACCTTCCTTGTGCGTAATAGGAATCCTTACCCATCCTCTGGTTGGCAGACATCCAACCTTCACATCTGCACCTTAGGCATTCATCTTTTTTGTGGTTTTCCTCGTCTTTCCCTCAAAAGACTAGGTGGTGACTCCTTTTCTTTTTCTTTTATCTTTCCGTGTGCCTTCGCCATCTTGGCATGGTTGTGATCTCCTTCCCTCTAGTGCGGCTCCGCGTCGGGACCTCCTTGGGTCGGCATGGTCACAAAACTGGTGACTCCGCTGGGGATAACAAGATTCCAACTTTCAGGTTAGTCCTTTTTGCTTACTTTGGCTTCATATGTTGTTTGTTTGCCTCGTTGGTGATTGTTTTTTTAGTTAGCGAGCCTTTTGCACTTTATTTCACACATTTGCTATGTCACTGCACACACATGCTATATATCATACCTTTTGATGTGATGGATGTTTTCCGTTTCACAATCATGATGCCACGACACTAGCACATGCCATGATCATGCCTTTTGTTTGTTGTTTTCTTGCTTGCTTGCCTTGCTTGTGTGTTTTCTTCCTTTTTTTGCACTTGACATGCTGAGGAAAGTAGAGACATGTTTGTTTCCCCCCTTCTAGCTAAAATAAAACACACAAACTCAGAGAACAATTAATAAGGCAAAACTAAAGACCAAATCAATTTCTCCCCTTGGCTAATAAAATGCAAGTAAAAGACACTAAAGCATATTGCATGATTAATCATATAGGGCATGCATTCTTCTCCCCTGAGTCCACCTACAGTCCACGAAGGGCAATTCTAGTGATCCGTTCTATAGCTTTGGCGTAGGATGTGTTGCTAGTTTGTCCCCCCTTGTCCGGGGTCATGTCGGTGTTAGTAGAGGATACAACTCCATGCTACTGTAGGAGACGAGGCCACCAACGTACCACTCATTCACTGCCTACACTTTGGCCAGGATACAGAGCGAGGACCTTTATTTTCTAGCATGAGTCGGAGACCTATTTACCCATGTGTGATCCCAGAGTAGATGACCTTCTAGGAAACACTTAGCTAATGAGAGAGGGCATGTTAGTTGCATCCATGTGCATGAATGCCATTCACGCCACCATAACAAACTACATTTTGTTGCTGGTTCTAACCCCAGCCAGTTTTCTTTTTTCCAAGAGGTAGAGCGTGAGTTCCTTAGCCATTGCTCGAGCGTTCTTGCCTTGGCTCCCCTGTTTGCGACACATCGTTGTTGATCATCTTTTCCTGAGTTATCTGTCACTTTGACGATAGCTCATCCTAGGAATCACCCCCTTGTTTGCCACCGTAGCCCGGTTCTCACCCGTTCCCGATCAGCTATGGTCCAGCGCATTAATGAGTCTCTTTCCGCCACTATTTCTCCGGAGGGCGCTTCCTTTTTGGTCCCTCCTACCCTTGTTGTGTCCTCAACTGTTCCTCTTGTCCCCTTCGTGCACCACGGTGGTTCTGTCCCCCATCTTGTAGGACATCCACTGACCCCGGCCAATCTAGAGCCAGGCACTGAGTCCATCTCAGTGACCTCAACTCGGGTTCCAGATGTATCATTGATGGCCCCACTTCCTCAGGGTTTCTTCTCTTTTGGCACTCTGCCCACAGTGGCAACACCCCTCGCAGATTCCTTGCCTCCAGGGCAACCTACCTCTTTCCCATCTGTGACTTCTGAACCTTTGATTGTGCCACCCCTTGCTATCCCCGAGGGGTCTCCTGCTGCACAGGTAGGATATCTCCTGGCTCTCGCCCAGAAGATTGAGGGCATGGCCTTTGCCATTCAGTCCACCATATATCCGAACATTCCTAAGGCTCCTCGGCAGCCTGCTCTAGTGTTCTAGGCATCGACACCACCACCTCAGCCCTCACCCCAGCTCCTCACTGCATCCACATTAGGTGTGATACCATAGGCTCAGACACACAACATCCCTGCACAGCATTCATCTCCGGCATCTGGCGGTCAACCCCTCAGGTTGGCAGGAGTGCAGCATCCTCAAAGCTTGCAGCCTAGTGTCGTACCGCTACAGTAGCTGTTACTCCCACACTCAGCACCCACTGCCACACAATTTTCTGTTCATACTCCTTCTGCACACCATCAGGTCCAAGCACCTTCACCTCCACTATCACACCCAGGACTCTTGCACGGATATGCTGGCCATCATGCCGCAACACCAGGTGGCATGATGGTGGATCCGGAGGAGCACCTAGGGCCGACCCACACAACATATGCGGCCCTTCCCCTACTGCATCATCCTCATCGGCAGCAGCTCCAGATACCCTCCACGCTAGGGTAGGTGACTAGTAGAGTGCATTTCGACAAGTGCAGGGAGGCGATCACCAACCCTACGGATTCCAAGACCTCTGTTATTTCCCAGAGGCGACACTCCCACCGCAATTCTAAATCTCAGATTTCGAGAAATATAACGATAAGGGTTGCCCTATTTCATATCTTTGAGCATATTACGGAGATCTCGCTCAGCTTCAGGCTGACGAGAGGCTACTAATCCGCCTCTTCCAAAAGAGTCTCACCAGTCCGTCCCTCAAGTGGTTCACGTCGCTTGACATGGGCTCGATCAAGACTTGGAACGACCTCTCGTAGGCGTTCATGGACTAGTATGCCTTTAACCTCGACTTGGTCCCAAAGAGGGAGGACCTTGTTCCAAACAAGCCTCATCTTCAGATCACCAGCTGAGCAGCAACACTCGCAACGGTGCTGGCACCAGTTACCCTAAGAGGCAGGATCCTCCTAAGCCTGCCGTCGCATATGTAGGGTCAACCGCCCCGCCCGTCAATGTGGTGAACCAACCAGGCCCGAGTCAGTTAGTTTATGCACCTACATCTAGGGCATCGTACACACCACAGATCATTACCACCGCCAAGCCGGTGTATCCCGAGGCACCGGTCCGTCAAGGACCCCACTTACGGCAGAGAAGGTCTCCGCATGCTGCACGATAATATACACCACTTGTTGAGCTGCTGAGCGCCATCCTCCCTAAGGTGGTGTCACTCTTGAAACTCCTGGAGATCTGCCCCCCACCGAATCCTCTTCCGGGGTGGTATAACACAAGTCTCTACTGCAATTTCCATCGCTGCGTGGGCCACTCCACAAATAACTACATGGCTCTTCAGAACTCCATTCAGGACTTGATTGACCACAAGGTCATCGACACTCAGGAGGCACACACTGCACCTGCACCACCACCTGCACAGGCACAAGCACCACCGACTCATACCAACATTGTCAACCAGCCCATGCCTAAGCATGACAACTTAGCAGGCACTCGGACCTCAGGAGTCCATTTCATCTCCACCTTTGGGTCTACGACATCTGTAGTAGACCCCTCTGACCTGATTCACACTAGGGGTAAGCCCTCCCCTACACATTTTATCATCTGATTCATGCTGGCCTTGAGTCAGCGGTCCACATGATAGGCTGACCGTAAGGGAGGAGCGTACCGCCACACCGCTGACCGCGCATTCTAGGTCACCCATTGGCCCACTTATCTTGTCCAACTTCTTGCTTAGAACTTTGTCCAATCTCTTGTCCAACCTCTTACCTAGAATCTTGTCCAGAATCTTGTCCAACCTCTTAACTAGATTCTTGTCTAATCTTCTGTCCAATCTCTTATCCAGCTTCTTACCTAGATTCTTGTCCAATCTCTTGTCCAACCTCTTACCTAGAATCCTATCCAAACTTGTCCAATCTCTTGCCTAGAATCCTATCCAATCTCCAGTCCAACCTCTTACTTAGATTCTTGTCCAACCTCTTACCTAGAATCCTATGCAATATCTGGTCCAACCTCTTACCTAGATTGTTGTCCCATCTCTTGTCCAACCTCTTTCCTAGAACTCTGTCCAATCTCCAATTCAACATCCTGTCTAGTATCTTGTCTAGTCTCTATTCCAGCATCTGGTCTTGTATCTTATCCGACCTCTTGCTCAATTTCCAATCCAATATCTTGTCTAGCCAGACCCCATCATCAGCCAGCCCCTCAATCTTCTAGGACGGTCCCTTGTTTAGTCCCTACTTCTTCAACCAGGCAGGAGCAGCCCTCTGCCGACATCACATCTCAACTGAAGAAGGTCAAGGCTGATATCTCCATTTGGGATCTCATCCGTACTTCTTCAGAGTGTCGAGAGACCTTCCTAAGGGTCTTTCAGGCTGCTTGAGTCTCCCCCACCATAAAACCGTCCGCTCTTGAGAATATGGTGGGTATGATTGCAGAGCCTTGTGTCGTTTCTTTTTTCAACGAGGAGTCACCCTCAACAGGTGTTAATCATAACCAGTCCCTATTCATTATGGTGCAATATCAAAGCTTCTGTATTCCCCTCACTCTAGTGGATAACGGTGCCAACTTTAATGTCTGCCATTTGCGCATAGCAAACAAAATCGGATTCAAAGCCGAGGATATCATACCAACTACGAAGGGAATGTCAGCTTTTGATAACACGCATCACGATGCGCTAAGGGTGTTGGTTACTCCTCTCATCTTAGGGCTTGTAGTCCTCGACGTCGAATTCTATATTGTAGATTTGGAGCCCTCTTTCAATCTTCTGCTTGGGCACCTTTGGTCGCACAAGCATCAGGCGATCCTCTCGACCCTCCACCGCATGGTTAAGCTCCGCTGTGGCAATGACACAGTTGTTGTTACAATGGAAGATCTTGACCAAGAAATGTCGAGTCGGTCTCTGCTGTCTCCCTCTAGACTGTCCCAAGCCATCCGATGTGTTGCTGCTTCAACCCCCTCGAGGCAATCAGTTTCATTCCGACCCTCGAGTGTGTCAGTCACTTGACCGTTTGTGGTAATCCCCTTTAGATGATCGAAAACGTATGTCGCAAATGGGGATACAAGAAAGGAGCACCACTTGAGCGACACAGCCAAGGAATCTCCGAGCCCATCCAGGCCGGAGAAAAGCGAGAGTTCGAGGGATCAAGATATGAGTGGCAGCTGCACCAAGACAAATAGTTGCGCACCAGGAGGTACAATCAAATTTTTATTCCATCAAACCTCACTAACTTTGTCAGTGCAGGGATACTTGATCCCAATCAGAGTCAAGCTACTGCTGAAAAGAGTCAATGTCAGATGGTGCAATCACAGCTTCAGTCGCCGGTAGTCACTTCAACAGCATCAGTTACTGCTCCAACAACGATCCTCGTAGTGGTAGCCCTACAAGTTGTTGTACCAACAGAGTCATAAGTGCAGTCCCACCAAGCCTTGGACAACAGTTACACCAGTCACACAGTCTGGATAAGCTAGAGGCAGAGCAATTCAATCAATGAGCAAGTCAGTGACTTAGAACTACCGTCTCAAGAGTAGTTATCGGTCAAAGGAAAGGACCTTGAGTTAAGCTCAAGAGGAAAGTTGGGCGTCATCATTCCCATCAACCAGTAGTAAGACAGCCGCCAGCCAGTATCACTCCTTTGTACATCAAAAAGCACCGGAGGCCGAAGCAACAAATCAACCCGGTCAGTCACTAAACCTCACGGTCCAAGAGCCAAAGGTCATTTATCAAAGTCAATGTGACCACAATAAGGAACCATCAGGCACAGAAATCATAGTACATTCTCTCCTTCGACGTTGCCAATCCAACCTTCAAAGAAGAAATCCTATCAAAGCTCATCGCTTATGAAGAAAAGGATGATGACTTGGAAGATGGCAAGAAACTTGAATTCCAGCCTCACGACATTAATCCAGACGGGCCAAATTTACATCCGGCAATCCAGTCTTGCGGACGATACATCTCCAGGACAGTCGAGACGAATTCTGACCTAACCCCGCATGGTCCCTACGTTATCAAGCAAGTTTATTTGGGAGGCGTAGCAATCCTCAGAGACATGGACAACGTCGAGCTACCTGAGCTAGGCAACACATGTTATCCGAAGTACTACCAATGAACAGAAGGCATGTATCCTTGCCTTGCAAAGTATCCTTTTGTGCATCGTGCATCATCCACTACTCCATCATGCATGCATATTTCAAAATAATCAGTGATCCAAGTGCATTTAATCCATAGCATTTGCCTTTTTATTTTCATGCGCACTCAGTAACTTAAGATTCATAACTGCATCCACCCATGCATAAAGCATTAGCATCTCATCCCGATGATGAGAATCGGAATAGCTAGCCTACTTAAGAAGGGCCTAGACCTCTTCAGTTGTCACTACCTAGACGTCTTAGCAAGCGAGGGAGCCACCACCCAAACGTGGTTAGGCGAAATGTCCAAACTCCCATAGGGACTTACACCTCCAGAGGGAGATAAAATGTTAGGAGCATGCATGAGTGTGAGCCAAAACAGAAAAAATAAACTTATCCACAAGGGCATAAAAGAAATAAGAAGACAGAAGTCAAAGACAGAAGCCAGCCCTAATAGAGAGAGGCAAGTAGGCCAACTCTATCCCTACCACTTACCTTCGTAAGGAGTCGAAGCGAACATCCTAAAAATCCAAGCAGCCCAAGGGACTAGCCACCCCTTACATAAAATTCAAGCAGCCCAAGGGACTAGCCACCCCTTGCATAAAATCTTAGCAGCCCCCTTCATATCCGGATGTCCATTACCACCAAGCGAAGGTTAGAGTGAGCCTACAAGCCTAAGAGGGAGAAGAGAAATAAGTCAAAATCCAAAAAAGTAGGTCTAAGTCCCCCAGAGTTTGGCACGGAGCCTAACCTACTGAATAGTCCACCCCGGAGGCCACCAACAGTCTAGATGTCCGGGTAGTGTCTTGTGAATCAAGGTCTTCTTCTCTTCTCATAGCAGCCATGATTAGCATTCCAAATTTATTCTGAGGGATGACACAACATAACACCATCATGCTTGCACGCATCATCACTTATCCACTTTGTAAGGTCCCGCTAGGTCCCAAACCAGGGGCATGTCAGCTGCTCTTTAGTTGAAGTCCTAGCAGAGGATACCGTACGCTAGGGGCATGTCAGCTACCTTTGTGGTGATAGCCTTCCCTGTCAACTAGGGGCACGTCAGCTGTCCTGTTGGTTGACCCTTCTTGAGACAGTATCTTCATCCATAACATGTTGTCTGCTCCATAGCTCGAGCGCGGAAATGAGGACAACAATAGCCGTGAGCCTCTGAGATTAGAGTAAAGTCAGAATATCCGTACTCCTCTAATCAGCAAGAGAGAGCACAGTCAACAGTCCAATGCCAAAGTCAGACAACCAAGAAGTCAGCCGGTGACACAACAGTGAACCTGGAAAGATGTCAAAAATATCCAACAAGACTATCTTCTTCGAGGAGGAAACGATGCCCTCGTGACACCCTTCTAGCCAAGCTCCTTGCATCAGTGCAGAACCCAAGCAGTAGTTTATCCAGATCAGTCATCAAGTGAACAGACAGAGCAGTCACATAGCGAAATAAGCAAGCTACAAACAAGAATATTCCCGGCTAGCAGGCAAGTTGCACATAGCTTTTATCTTTTTCTCGTGTCCCCTTCAAGTCTGGAGGAGATCCGAGTCGTTGGTTCCTTGTATCCTAGGACCAACCATTTATCCCTTTCCTCGTGTCTCCTTTAAGTCCAGAGGAGATCCGAGTCGTTGGATCCTTGTATCCTAGGACCAACCATCTATCCTTTCCTCGTGTCTCCTTTAAGTCCAGAGGAGATCCGAGTCATTAGTTCCTTGTATCCTAGGACCAACCATTTATCCCTTTCCTCGTGTCTCCTTTAAGTCCGGAGGAGAACCGAGTTTTTGGTTCCTTGTATCCTAGGACCAGCCGTTTATCCCTTTCCTCGCGTCTCCTTTATGTCCGGAGGAGATCCGATTCGTTGGTTCCTTGTATCCTAGGACCAACCATTTATCCCTTTCCTCGTGTCTCCCATAAGTCCGGAGGAGATCCGAGTCATTGGTTCCTTGTACCTAGGACCAACCATTTATCCCTTTCCTCGTGTCTCCATTAAGTCCAGAGGAGATCCGAGTCATTGGTTCCTTGTATCCTAGGACCAACCATTTATCACTTTCCTCGCGTCTCCTTTAAGTCTGGAGGAGATCCGAGTCGTTTGTTCCTTGTATCCTAGGACCAACCATTTATCCCTTTCCTCGTGTCTCCTTTAAGTCCAGAGGAGATCCAAGTCGTTGGTTCCTTGTATCTTAGGACCAACCATTTGTCCCTTTCCACGTGTCTCCTTTAGGTCTAGAGGAGATCCGAGTCATTGGTTCCTTGTATGCTAGGACCAACCATCCATCCTTTCTCGAGACTCCCCTGATCCTGAGGAGATCCGAGTCATTGGTTCCTTGTATCCTAGGACCAACCATCCATCTTTTCTCTAGACTCCCCTGATCCGGAGGAGATCTGAGTCGTTGGTTGTTTGTATCGTAGGACCAACCAATTATCCCATTCCTCGTGTCTCCTTTAAGTCTGGTGGAGATCCAAGTCGTTGGTTCCTTGTATCCTAGGACCAACCATCCATCCTTTCTCGAGGCTCCCCTAATCCAGAGGAGATCCTAGTCGTTTGTTCCTTGTATACTAGGACCAACCATTTATCCCTTTCCTCGTGTCTCCTTTAAGTCTGGAGGAGATCCAAGTCGTTGGTTCCTTGTAACCTAGGACCAACCATTTATCCTTTTCCTTGTGTCTCCTTTAAGTCAAGATGAGATCCGAGTTGTTGGTTCCTTGTATCCTAGGACCAACCATTTATCCCTTTCATTGTGTCTCCTTTAAGTGCATGGGATATCCGAGTCGTTGGTTCTTTGTATCCAAGGGCCAACCATCCATCCTTTCTCGAGACTCCCCTAATCCAGAGGAGATCCGAGTCGTTGGTTCCTTTTATCGTAGGACCAGCCATCCATCCTTTCTCGAGACTCCCTTGATCCAGAGGAGATCCAAGTCATCGGTTCCTTGTATCCTAGGACCAACCATCCATCCTTTCTCGAGACTCCCTTGATCCAGATGAGATCCGAGTCGTTGGTTCCTTGTTTCCTAGGACCAACCACTTATTCCTTTCCTCGTGTGTCCTTTAAGTCCGAAGGAGATTCGAGTTGTTGTTTCCTTGTATCATAGGACCAACCATTTATCCTTTTCCTCGTGTCTCCATTATGTCCGAAGGAGATCCGAGTCGTTGGTTCCTTGTATCCTAGGACCAACCATTTGTTCCTTTCCTCATGTCTCCTTTAAGTCCAAGGGAGATCTGAGTCGTTGGTTCCTTATATCCTAGGGCCAACCATCCATCCTTTCTCGAAACTCCCCTAATCTGGAGGTGATCTAAGTCATTGGTTCCTTGTATCCTAGGACCAACCATCCATCCTTTCTCGAGACTCTCCTAATCCAGAGGAGATCCAAGTCATTGGTTCCTTGTATCCTAGGACTAACCATCCATCCTTTCTCGAGACTCCTCTGATCCGGAGGAGATCTGAGTCGTTGGACCAACCATCCATCCTTTCTCGAGACTCCCCTGATCCGGAGAAGATTTGAGTCGTTGGTTCCTTGTATCCTAGGACCAACCGTCCATCCTTTCCTAGTGACTCCTCTAAGTTCGGAGGAGATCCGAGCTGCTAACTCCCTATATCCTAGGACCAACATCCATCTTTCCTTTGATTCCTCTTAGGCCGGAGGAGGTTCGAGCTGTTGGCTTCTTGTATCTAAGGACAGACTCTTTCCTCACAGAACTGATAACCCTAACTATTCGGCGACGAGTCCGTCAACCCGCCATCAAGCAGATAACCTTGTGCGCTCAGGCAGTGAGCATGGTAGCTTTATTTAGCAGTCTCCGTCTTGTTTGAATGATTGTGATTGGCCCTCTTTGCCTGCCGACTTGGTGCTGGGGCCCACCCAGTTAACAGTCAGGGATACCGTTTTGTTGCCTTAACCTGGACATACAAAGCCATCTTGGGTTTTAGTGCCATGTGAGGTGGAATCTTATCTATTCTACTGGGACTTGTTCAAAGCAAACAAGTGTCATCTCTATCCTTTCTTAGACCAGGCGAGGTCTAGATGATCTCAACCTAGGATCGCCTCAGATGGACGAATCTTGATGCCCCTATCATTGGGCTGATAGCCCTAACTATCCGGTAATGAGTCAGTTAACTCATCAGCGAGCTGCTAGCCCTAACTATCCGGTAATGAGTCTGTCAAATCATCAGCGGGCTGATAGCCCTAACTATCTGATGCTGAGTCTGTCAGCTCATTATCGGGCTGATAACCCGAACTGTCTGGTCGGTAGGTCCGTCAACTTACCATGCATTGTCCTTTAGCTTGCAAGATTGATAGCCTTGTCCAATGCCCCTTCACTTGGGCTGATACCTCGAGCTAACTGATGGACAGCCGTCATATTATCAAGAGCGGGCTGATACCCCCAGACTATCTGGTTGACGTCCGTCATCTGTATATCCCTCGGTCGGCAAGTCCGACATCTTGCCATGCATCCTCCTGGGCCAGAAGGTCCATCTTTCACCAGGTTTGCCCCGGCCTATAGGTCACATAGACTTGCTTAGGCGCACCACAACACGAGTCGGGAAATCCCTCACGCTTCCCTCCGAGAGCTGAGCTACCTACTCATTTTCAGCATCTTCCTCATGCATTACCTAGCATTAGGGTCATCCTTTGCATCAGCATTATGCATGGGCCACGAGTCATGACTTTTCAGTGCATCCACCGAATAAGTGGCTCACGACCCCACAGTAAATACCCTTCTCCCGTGGACTCAAGTGGGGTGTCTTGTCAACCGTGAGCATCGGTCTCGGTTCCATCCATCCCTCGACCTCACACATGGAGGGGCATCTGTAGACATCCCAATTTTGAGGTCATTTGGCAGCAGACTCCTTCGGATGATACTCTGATTGTGATCACCAAAATCCTAACCTACTCAAGCCCAATCAAGCACACACTAGCCCACTGTGATCCAATCAAACTTGAAACCAAACAAATCAAATAAAGTCCACTTAAAATCAGATTAATAAAACAAAAACCCTAATCAAAACAAAATTAAATCCACTAAAAACTCTAAAATCTAGTAAAAAAAACCCTAATTGATCAAATAACACCCTAATCAAGTAAAATCCATTTAAAATCCACTCAAATTCCAATAGAAACCCTAATTAAATAACATTCAATCAAGTCAACTTAAAAATCCAATAAAACCCTAATTAATCAACTGAAAATGCTAATTCAAATAAAACCCACTTAAAATCCAATAAAACCCCTAATTGATCAAATAAAAACCCTAATTAATTAAACACAAACCCTAATTAAGTAAAAGGAAATTAAATCCAATAAATAACACAAAAACCCTAATTCAAGCCTAAATCCAATTAAATCATTTGAAAATCCAACTAAATAAGTGAAAACCCTAATTAAAGTCAAAATCCATTAAAAATCCTAATTAATCAAAATTCAATACCCTAATTAATCCAGAAACCCTAAATAAGCACAAAAACCCCAAATAAATCCATAAACCCTAATTAATTAAAAAATCCCTAACTAAACCCTAATTTCAAATCAATTAATTAAACCCTAAATCCAAAATTAATAATCATATTTAAATCACAAAACTCTAATTAAAAACTTTAAATTAAAACCCTAAATCCATAAACATTCCAAAAAAAAAATAAAACAAAAAAACCCAAAATAATTAAAACCTAATTTAAAACCAATTAATTAAACCTTAATCATGAATTTAACATAAATAAAAGCCCAAAACTAAACCCACAAAATCCAATTGAAAATCTAAAATTAAAACCCTAAAAAACCCTAAAAATCCCAAAATAAAAATCAAAACAAAAATCTCAAAATCCTAAGCCCGTTAAGCCCAACATTGATCATTCAAAAATGCAATTCAAAACATAGGAAAGTCAAAAAATAATTCCGGCGATGCTATTTTTCTAGCGAAAACTCCGACGAGCAATCCTGAGAAATCCAGAGCAAATCTCAGCCTCTGGGATCTTTGGCCAACCTTCTCCAGCACACGCCCGATCCAATGACGTTGATTGGATGAAGGGAGGAGGATCGATAGTGGAGAAAAGCCTCGCTAGAGTATAAAGGGTCTCGCCGCCGACTAAGATGGTGAGATTTTCAGAAAATTTTCAGATCTTCTTCAAACCTTCGAGCCTCCCATCATGCAAGCCTCGAGCCCAGCCAGAGCATCCAATCCGGTTTTCCCCTCAACCACTAGCGACCCACGCCCATGATCCAGTGTCGCCACCAGAGGAGCACGTTGTCGTCGACTTATCGCCGGAGTTTGTGGAACAGCCACTCAGGTAACTCCCCTTCCCTTCTTCTTCATTCCAGCATGCCCCTTTAGATCCCCCCAAGCTTCTAAGACGTGCCATGGCAGAGCTAGGCTCCCCGCACGCCGTCGCCTCCCCTTCCAGTGGTGGGTTCACCACCACCGGCGACCTGTAGGAAAGGCCCTCAAGGGGCCTTCCCTCTTCTCCTCTCTCCTCCTCTCCTCTCTTCTCCTCTCTCCTCCTCTCCTCTTCTCCTACTCGGTGCCCCCCTTTTTCTACAGAGAAAGATGCCAACCTGCGTCGCTCCGCCACTTCCAAGGCCTCCGCGACGACCTCTCCACCGTCCCCGTCGCCGGAGACAGAGGTGGGAGAAGGCCTCCAAACCTCCTCGGACTTCACCGAGCGTCTTCCCAGCCTCGCCGTGACTTCATGTTGCTTCCCCAGCCTAGCGCGCACCCCTCCACCGCCGGACCGCCTCCAGGAGCTCGCTGGAGAGATCGCCGGCGATCCTCCGACGATCTTCGAATGAGTCTTTTTAGGCCAAGTTTCTTTAATTTTGGATTATTACTTTTAAGTCCTTATTTTATTACATTTAGGTCCGTTTTATTGCATATGGGTCCATAAATTTTCATTTCAATCCCTGTAGTTTTAAAATACTTTTTATTTCTTTATTTTTCTCTATGAATTTTGCATGTGACCCATTGAATAGTTCATCTTTTAATTCTTAACATATTAATGGATGTTTTTATCACATCTGGGTCCCTAGTACATAGTTTCTTTATATTCAGGTCCATAAATTTTGCATAAAAGTTCCTGAATTTACATCAAATCATTTCTGAACATAAAATTTACATTTTAACCCTTAGATTAATTCCAAATCCATCATTTAGGGTTTCAAATATTTTCTTGCATGTTTTGGGGCATTTTTCACTCATTGCATTTCATGTTTTGCATTTAATCATTGATTCCATTTAAAAATCATGTTTTCACTGAGATTTGATATTTAGCCTTACATTTTGGTCACATTTGTACTTATGTGTGAATTTTGCACTTTAGACCCTAAACTTTCACGAAAATTATCCAAGTGCAACTTTTACATTCCTATGCCACATTGACATTGGACCCATCATTTGCATGATAGAATAGGGGTCATGAACATGTTTTTCATCTAGTTTCTCAATCCTTTCTGTGAATTTTGCATTTTGGCCCCTATGTTTGTCCTTTATTGTGTTTACATCATTTTGTTGATTTTCTCCTCCATGTTTCTTGCAAATAACATCTTCTAGACATTTGGCACACATTTTGACACATTTTAGGCCATGCATCACTTCCATGCAAGCATTTATCACATATGGCTAGGGAAATGACCAAATTACCCCTATGCTTCCAATTCATGAGCGTTCATCTCATTCTTTGCACTCAGTCTTGCATAGTCCATGTCTAAGTCATTCTTTAGAGTTTTTACATATTTAGACACTTATCCATGCATTTCATATCATTTTTTCTCACATTTGCATTTAGCGAGTTGGCATCTCATGCCTTTCCTTCGTGGATTTCTTTCTTCACTTTATCTTTACAATTTCTTATCCAATATCCGATTTGATTTGTTTTAATCCTATATTTCAGATTTCAGATTTGATTTGGATTTCATTGCCCAAGAGCGTACATTAACAGGCCTGAGGGCCGACATTTTCCCCACCACGGATTATTTTTTTCCTTTTTGATTTTCATGACTTTCTCCATGATTCTGATTCACTTTGTCTTTAGTGTTTCTTATCCGATATCCGATTTGATTGGCTTTAATCCTAGATTTCAGATTGTTGATTTGATTTTGGTTTCATCGCCCAAGGGCGTACATTAACAGGCTTGAAGGCCGACATTTGTCCCTACCACGTATTTTTTCCCCTTTTTGATTTTCACGACTTTTTCATGATTCCGAGGACTCGGGTTGACTTGGCTTGTCATCTTTTTGATATCATTATGTTTTTTAGAAGCGTTCTTTAACAAAACCCCGTCATTTCATGTGTTTTTTGCGATTTTGTCAATTTATGTGGATTTCTTCGTAGTTTTCTCACGCTGTCTTGGACATCCATCCAGTCTTGTCATGGCATACATATTAGCATGATAAAGCATGATCCAAGTTTAGCAAACATCCATCTTGCCTTTAGCAAGTAATTTGCCTAGAAAGATCGAGCTTCTCGGGTGTACAAGGGTGCCTAACACCTTCCTCGTGTGTAATAGGAATCTTTACCCATCCTCTGGTTGGCAAACATCCAGCCTTCACATCTGCACCTTAGGCATTCATCTTTTTTTGTGGTTTTCCTCATCTTTCCCTCAAAAGACTAGGTGGCGACTCCTTTTCTTTTTCTTTTATCTTTCCTTGAGCCTTCGCCATCTTGGCATGGCTGTGATCTCCTTCCCTCTGGCCCGGCTCCGCGCTGGGACCTCCTCGGGTCGGCATGGTCATAAACATCCTATTAAGAACATAGATAACAATGATAAGCAATAGAAGAGATAGAGGATCATCCTACCTTAGTCCATTTGAAGCTCCAAAAAAGCATCTAGGGCATCCATTAACCAAGATGGATAATTTGGCTAAATAGATACACATTTTGATCTACGCTACCCATTTTTCACTAAAACCATAACCTTGAAGGGAGTTTATAAGAAATTTCCAATTAACATTATTGTAGACACCCCAATTTTGAGCTCATTTGGCAGCAGGCTCCTCTAGTTGATGCTCTGGTCGCGACCACCAAAATCCTAGTCCACATAGGTCCCAATCAGATCCACACTAGCCCACCTGACCTAATAAAACACTACCCCATTA
>JAMKQA010015193.1:0-15224 GCA_024699735.1 Posidonia australis
AATTGAAAAACACAATTAATTTATAGTGGTTCGGCAACCCCGCCTAGTCCACTCCTCAAGACCCTCTTGAGATTTTTCCCTTATTCTTAAATAAAAGAGAACTTACTTGTTGGTAGTTCCACCAACTCCTCTCTTTCCACTTCTCTAACCCCGAGATGCTAGAGCCCTTTCTTTGAAGCTTTACAATGGAGATCTTTTCTCACAAGGCTTGATTACAACAATTTGCTTACAGAATGCTTGTGAGGAGAGTAAATGACTAAAGGAAATGATGAATTACAAGTATTCAATGTGTGTGTTTTAGGTGGCATAAATGAGTCCTATTTATAGCCAAGAGACCTTCATTAATTATGTCTAACGACCACAATAACGGTTACAAACGGCTAGTCCTTCGGTATGCCGTTTTGTCCTTCGATGTGCCATTTTGTCCTTCAGTCTGCATTTTACGGGCAATTCGGTATGCCATTTTTATTTCGGTATACCGATTTCTCTTGAAACGGTATGCTGTTTTCTATCGGTATGACGTTTCTGCAATTTTCTTTGATTCCTCAGCTTTTCGGAATTCCGACGCACGTTCCGTTTTCTTCTGTTTCGGTATGCCGTTTTTCTTTAGTATGCCGATTTGCTTTTCCTCTTCATGAAATCGGAAGGTCGATGAGTGTACCATTTCTTTTGACGCACGTTCCGTTTTTCCCTGACTCGGTATGCCGTTTTTCTCTTACGGTATGCCGTTTTTGTCTGAACGGTATGCCGAAATTTCTTCGGTATGCCGTTTTTGATATGAACTGAGAAACTTAATGAATATATGATTTTTGTCCTTAATTCCTTTTTTCAAGTATAAATTTACAACAATTAATTACATTTGTGTGTAATCATCAAAATAACCAAAGATATTTCTAACATCCCACACCCTGCGCCGCCTCCGTCGACACGCAAGGCCTGTAGTGGCACCGGCGAGCCTTCCCCTACCACGCCTGACATCCCTGAGCCATGCCCTGCCAGTCACCACCTACCACGACAGAGCCACGACCAAAACCATCCCCAGCACCCTCAGCCAATGGACCCTGGAGCATTCGCGAGAAGGAGAGTGGAGAAAAACCAAAGAGTAGCCTCGCCGGAGAAGAAGGGAACCTAACTCACGAGCCACCTGAGATTCCTCTTCCTCGCAACTGAGGGAGCACCCCAGCCAACTTCCGAGCTCTCCCGACCCTCTCCGACCAATCCTTCTCCACCGGGCAACCACTTCAGTCACCCTCACTGAAGTCCCAGTCGCCGCCGCGAAGGGAGACAACCGACCGCCACCACCACAGGTATAGACTCCCCATCCCTAATATAAAGGATAGCTTGGCCTTGTTGGTTTCGCGATTCCATCTACTGTTTTCCCCACTATTCATTGCATCCCGCATTTCACCCACCGCCATCGATCGTCGGACGCCGACGTGAGGTCACACAGGCCGTTGAACGCTCGGATCGATGCCTGACGGCCGCACACTCCTCCCATCGTTCTCCGGAGTGGCTAAGTCAGCCTCCCAAGCCGGAAGCCTCCCGTGAAGGCTCGTCGGAGGAAGGTTGACACTAACGTCGGTGACAGGGATGGGGAGGAGAACCCATGGTTTTCCGTGGCTCCCCTAGCATACTCATCCCATCTTGAGGGTCTCCTCAAGCTCCTAGGTGGTCCTCGCTGTCCGACAACGCCTCCCTACCTGAGGAGAGGGCGATGAAGGAGGAGGGTCTGATCCCCCGTTTCACGCACATGCCCCGATAGTGCGCCTCACATGAGCAGATCGGTCAAGGTGTGCACGGGGTCAGACTTGACCAAGCCCAAGGCCTCCTCTGCTCAAAGTGTTTCACCTTACATCGTTTTTATCCTCTGGTTTACTTTAAGCATCTGTTTTCAGTTGTTATAGTTTTCCGCACATATTGGATTCTCGATTTTAGCTTTTATGAACCTCCGCACGTTTCATTTCGATTGCATCTTGCTAGCCCTCCATTGTAATGCCTGTGTGTCGTGGATATGGCAAAGATGGCAAAACGGCCATGGCATCCCTAGGAACACACATCTGGGCTACGCGATCGATGTGCGCATGGCACATGCGTGGGTCATCCAGGGATATAGCCTGGCTCAACCTAGCCAGTGGGCTCACCTGGTTTCCTTCTTATGATTTGTTTGTCGTTTTCCATTTCGATTATGCTTTTCTTTTAGTTTGGTTTGTTTTCTTAATCATATGATTTATTTCTCTTACATCATCCATATAACTCCATCAATCGGCATCAAGTGCCTACATTTCCATGCACGCGAGCGAAATTCTGAGAAAGACCGACTTATCGGACGTGTGAGGGTGCCTAACACCTTCCTCGCGCGTAATAGAAGTCCTTACCCTTTCTCCAGTTTGCAATGATCCGTGTGTCGAATCCATTTGGCATGAGTCATTTTATTTAGCTTTCAATTTCGAGTTTTTTTTTTGATTTTCCGATACGATTTTCCTCGTCTTTCTGTTTTAAATAGACTAAGTAGAGACTCCACGTTTTTGTTTTCGCATAGTTTCTGATGTTTTCGAGTCATTTCTTTTTCACCCTCGAAACCACCAGACTCGTCATGGCCCTACCGACTCCCATGTGGTCTAGATCGCATGGCGAGCGCGGTTCCCCCTCCGCCGGTATGGTCACAAAATCATTTATGCAACATTAGGAAATAACAGGTTGTACACTCATAGCAGATGGATGGACAAATAAAAGACAAAGAACACTCATAATTTTTTTAGTGCATTCTCCTAATAGACTTGTCTTTTTGAAATCTATTGATGCTTCTAAACAATCCAAGACAGCAAAGATGTTATTTGGGTTGTTTAAGGAAATTGTTGATTTTGTTGGTCCCAAAAATGTAGTCCACTTTGACACTAATAATGCTGCTAATTATATAATTGTAGGAAAATTGCTAAAAAAATATTATGGTAACATATTTTGAAGTCCATGTGTAGCCCATTGTCTCGACTTAATGCTTGAAAATTTTAATCAACTCCCTATTATTAGTACTACTATTGATGATGCAAGGAAAATAACAATTGCGTACAATCATGGTCTTGTGTTGCACATGACGAGAAAATTTTGCAAAGGGAATTTACTTCGTCCAACTACTACAAGATTTGCAACAAATTTTTTGACATTGCAAAGTCTCTATAATCATAAAGATGATTTAGTGTCTATGGTAGCAAGTAGGGAGTGGTTTGATCATAAGATTTCTAAAACAAATTTTACAATTTAAATGAAAGATTTAATATTAAGTTTGAAGTTTTGGAAGTATTGTAATATTGCAATCAAGATTGAGGAACCACTTGTAAAAGTTTTAAGAATGATGAATGATAATGATAGACCTTCGAAAGGATACATATATGAACGGATGAGAAAAGCAAAAGAGGAAATAAAAAACTTCATTTATTAGTAATCAGGAAGAATTCAAACCATATATAGATGTAATAGATGATAAATGAAAAGTACAATTTGGACATCTTCTTCATTCAGTTGGTTTTTCTTGAATCTTGTAATCTTTTACAAGGATACAACCTTTGCCACAAATCATAAAATATAGAGTGCATTTTTGAGTGCTGCTGAGGTAAGGTACTTCAATGATGAAGAGAAGATAATGAATATTACTGTTGAGACAGATTTGTATAAAAAGTCTTTGTCTGATTTTAGCTATGAACAAGTAATACTTAGTCATGATAAAGTACTACCATGTATAACATTTCTAATTACTAATATATTTTATTATCGTCTTTGTGTATTGGTAATGTATTCCTAATGTCTTATCTTATTTTTGCAGCTATTTGGTGGCAAAGTTATGGAAGGAGTACACCAAACTTGCAAGAAATGGTTATTCGGGTATTAAGTCAAACATGTAGTGCTTCTGGATGTGAATGCAATTAGAATGTTTTTGAGTGCATACACACAAAGGAAAGATATAGATTAGAAGATAAATGACTTAATGATCTTATTTTTGTCCAATGCAATTTACATTTGAGGTACATGAATTTATTTGTGATAACTACATATATATTATGAGACATTGAATTATTTAATATGTTGCTTATATTATATTTCACCGAGATAGACAAGAAAAGAATAAGGTGAAAAATTTAGAACTTCTATCCTTTGAATTTACCGATATGTTTGATTCTTGGGTGGAGTTTCTGATGGTCAATGAAAATGTAGAGAATTGGTTGGATATGAATGATACACCAATACTTGATGTTCTTAATCATCATAACGAAGGTAGTCTACCTTTTTATTTTCATTCTTAAAATTTTCATTAATTTAAGTTTTAGTTTATTAATGCATTATAATTTGTAACTTTATATTTTTTATGTTTATGGATGCAATGTGAGGATTGAAGATGGAAGGAAAATAGATACGTATGCTTGAAAGGATATAATTTATAATGTCTTAATTTTCATGAGAACAATTAATTTTGAAATTAGTTGATTTTTAGTTTTGAATTATGTAATTTAATATGATTATGGTTGCTTTTATGATCTATTTCGTCTTAAATAATATAATCATGGTTTATTATGCATAGTAGTTAGTAACTTAGTATACTATATTGTTATTGGTTCCATATTTATCATTTCATAATTCATAATTTCATATACCTTATTTGATACCAAATTCATATTTATTTACATTTAACGTCAAACAGGTTAATCATATGGATATTTATATGTCTATTTGAAAATAAGTTATATATTAAAAATAGGTTTGTAATCTGTAAAAGTAATATAAAAATTAGGTTAAATTGATTTAAAACGAATTAAATTGATTTTTGAACTGTAAATATAACACTAAATCGATCAAATTGAACCACCAATTGAATCAGATTAAATCAAAATCGGTGTTCTTCTAATTTGTTCTCCGATATTTTAAATTATTGATCTAAACACACTCTTTTGACACTATTTTTTTTCCTCAATTTTTTTAAGTAAGAAAAAATGAACATTCAAACCTTTTCCGTGAATGGTCTGGCTCATGCATAAAGGGCTCCTTGATGGACTTTTGGATAATCTCCATCTTCCACTCCAGAGGCAGAGCGAGCGAGAGTCGGAGGGAGAGATGGATTCCCTGACGGCGGTTGGTGGAGGTCTCTCTGCGGCTTCCGTCCATCACTCTGGTGGGAATAGGAGAAACTGGACCTCATCACTCACCACGCGGAAGCTGATGCTTCAATGCCAATCGCTATATTCCTTGCAGCCATCCCCATTTCACTTCTCGCTTTCTCAAAATCGCCGTCAAGCGAAAACCAGGGCCCAGTCGACTGAAACCCAAATCTTTCTTCCCCACCTTGTCGCTTCCATGGTCAGTAGACTCAGTACTTCTCTTTTCGTTACTCTATTGGAGGGTAAGGAAATCCATGAATAAAAGATGGATACTTTGCTCCTTCCCAATTAATACACTACCTCGTCTTAAAAAAAACAAAAGATGGGTACTTTGATTTTTTGCATAAAGATGAGTTTGAATGTGAAATGTTATGTTTTTGGGCAGGAGGGTATTGAGCAGAGCTATATTATGATTAAACCTGATGGAGTTCAGCGTGGTCTGGTATGTTTCAACTCTCTAGTTTTGTTTTTTATCTAATTTTTCTTGGTTTTGTTCTTTTCAGTGGGATTTCCAGGGTTTTTTTTTTGCCTTTTGTTTGTTGTGTTTATGGTTTCGTATGTGTATAATTTGCAGGTTGGAGAGATAATTTCTCGCTTCGAGAAGAAGGGGTTTTTGTTGAAAGGCCTGAAGCTCTTCCAATGTCCGAAGGAATTAGCCAAGGTTTCACATCTTAAACTCTTTAACTTGGCATAATTAGTGTAGCTAAAAATGTTTTTGGTAGTCATGGCATTAACCTTTGGTTAGTTTAGCATATAGCTATGGTGCTATATGTAAGTTGTCCTAGATACCCTCACCATACTCCCAAAGCAAAGGTTGAGTACTTTGTAACTCGTATTTGTTGGTTCCTAACTCAAAGCAAGCGGGTGATTTATATTAGAACAGAAATGCACCTAAAAGAAGAATAGTACTTGGAAATGTCTCCTACTTGTTGGCCAAATATTGGCAAGATTCTGAGGCTAGCATAATAGGTCAATAGGAAATTTTGTGCCAAAGCCCAATTTTCTCCTCAAGGGACCTTAACTTGTATATGACTCCCAAAACTATAGTGGATGATTAGTTGGAGAAATTTTTTTATTACCGCTGATTTCAGCTTGCATCTATATGATTGTTTCTCTAAGTGACAACCATTATTTTAAGCTTGTTTCTGTCTGAGCTGCTTGGATGAAATAAAGCGCTAAACCAAATTCCCTTGGAGCTTTGACTCTATTTATGGTTCAGAAGAGTGACTGATACAATGGGTAGTACTAGTATATCGTTATTTTGTTGTGCAAGTTGACTACTAACAACCTTTTGTGAAGGGAATCAAGTTGTTGGTTGATGGATACAACTTGTACAATTTGATAGAGCATTCTCTGGAGTGAAAATGCTCTCCTCAAACATTTGCTTGATCTTTCCATTTTCCCTAGATTGAAAATTTGTTGTTTTTAATCCAAGGAAATTTGGTAGTTTTCTACATTTGCTTTGATACCTGATCAAGAATCTGTGTGGACTTGCTGTTCAACCTTCTCTAATGTCTATCTTCCTTTATCCCTAATTCACATTGTGATTAATAGTTGTCTTCTAGCTGTTTATCTTTAATCTATATAGCTTTTATTGTAGTTTTGCATCATTGAAAGAACTACTTCAATTTCTTTGAATTATCTCTCTCCTTGCAAAAAATAAAGAAGCAATCAAGATTCTAGAGTCATCTGAAGCACAGTTTGGTTTCAGGAGCATTACAAGTATCTCAAGACGAAATCTTTCTTGCCAAAGCTGATAAACTAAACTACTTCTGAGCTAGTTCTCTGTATGCTAGGTGTCTATTAATCTCCTCTTAATTTGGTTTCAGGAACATTACAAGGATCTCGAGACGAAATCTTTCTTTCCAAAGCTGATAGACTATATTACTTCTGGGCCAGTTGTCTGTATGGTATATGTCTATTAATCTCCTGTTAATATTTATTTGATAATAAGTTTGAAGAAAACTGAGAAACGCAAATCTAATTCCTTTCTGAAGTTATTGTTTTCTTATCTTCTCTGTGGATAGGAAAGTACAGATTGATATGACACTGTTTTGCACAGAACATGGAAGTAATCAACATAACCGCATCTGTTGGTCCCTGTGAATATTTGATATCAACAAAATTCCCCATTCTACAACAAGAATAGATCATGAATTTCCTGATACTACTTTATGTTCTGTTCTAAACTGTGTTTTTTTTTTGGTCCTTTATCCTGCAAGGCTTGGGAAGGTGTTGGTGTTGTTCTGGCTGCTCGTAAGCTAATAGGGGCTACCAATCCTCTTCAAGCTGAACCAGGAACCATACGTGGAGATCTAGCTGTTCAAACAGGAAGGTTGTGGCTTCTAAGTTCAAAATGCCCTTATAATGTTTCATTGGCATTCAAATTCATATTATTTTTCTGTCTTTATCTGCTGAGATAGCCTGATGATATATAATATTTGCAGAAATGTTGTCCATGGGAGTGATAGTCCTGAGAATGGCAAGCGTGAAATTGGTAACCATGAAACTCCCTTGCATTCATTACATAGTTTCATTGTTGGGCATTTTAACATCTGTGTTATTATTATTGTTATTTTAGCCGTAAAATCCACCAATGTCGTATAGTGTGAATGAAGTTCATATCATCAAAAATCAAATTTGTTGACATGTTTCTATTAGCTTTTGTTGTTTTGCCTGTTGCACCAATGCCATGTCCTTCTCCATTACTGGTTATAATTTGCCAACTTTTACCATTTACTACAAAAATGTGTGGCATGTACACTCAAACCTACATGATTTTCCATTATTTGTTGACTATTTGCATCCATGTCTTAATCGAATACTATTTTCTCCTTGAATACTTTCTGAGAGCCTTCCTCTATGATGTTTAGTCAGACTTATTCCAATTTTGCTACATTCATGCAGCTCTTTGGTTCAATGAAGGCGAATTATGTCAATGGTCACCAACACAAGCACCTTGGCTTTGGGAATGATTCTTTTCCATGCTTCTTGAATTGAGAAAGTTTTAGATTTCTTGCATTCCTTTTTTTTCCTATTTGGTACTTCAGCAAAACCCTTTTTTGTAAGATCATTCTTCTAAGGCTTCTGCATTTTTACATGGATGAGAATAATTATTGTATTATGTATCTGCATTCTTATAATCTAAACATTTCTCACTCTTTTAGAAATGTTCTGAAGGCAACACATGCAACAATTGAAACTGCATGATAGAGGAGCATGATTTCTTCTCAAACTGTCAAACACTTGATCTGTAAAAAGTATTAGCAGGCAACCGAGAATAATAATTAATCTAATTTGAAAATAAAAAAGAGGTATAAAACCATAAGTCTTGATACAGTTGAAATTACATGACACTATAAATGAGCTATGAGCTGCCAATAGTGGTAAAGAATTTGGTCGCAACTCAACCAAGTCCTCTAGACTCTGGGTTACAAAATTGCAATTACAACAGCCAATACAGGAGCTTGTACATATGATTCAGAAGGGTGACAATAATCTGAAGGTTATTCACTAGCAACAGCACGAATGACATCAGAGTACCTGCGGGCAAAGGGGCATTTCAATCCCCTTGCTCAAAAGAGCTAGAAAAGGGTGTCACCGTTACTAGCACAGAATAGCACCGTGTAACACTCCAGTGTCAACTCTCAATGCCATTTGATTTGACAACTTCGTTAAGTGCATCCATTATGAAGAAAGTAGTGGATAAAAATCTAAAATAAATATGCCAAGTGCCGCGCAGACTAGCATTTGGGTTAACCTATGGCTGCCATGCACAACTACATGCCCTACTTAAAAAGACTCTTGAAATCTACATCGAATATGTCAATTATCTAAATAACTAAATTGCTGATTTTCCATCACAATGAGGTCATCGTAAGTTTCCAACCAACCTAATTTGCAAATTGCTGATTCACAAGTTTGTTTTTATTCTTAATTTTTTATCGTATCCTTAATATTATTAAAACCATACAGACAAATAACGACCGTATATAGATATATGTTCTGATGTTCCAGCCATATCATTAAACACATACCTTCTGTCGGATGGTGATTACATCAGAAATGCTGCTCACGTTCGGTCGAGTCCCCTCGTCGGACTGGATCTCAGGGTTGGAAGAGGAAGCACCCATTTTCTCACCTCCATTTGACGGGTCGAAAGCGCGCCGGGCACCAAGTTGAAGCTTTTGAAGCGTCACCTCTACAGAAAGCACGAAAGCGGCAGGTGGAGATACATTGCAAAGCAGAAAGAGAATTGCATCAGAGAGAAAGATGATGACGATGTTGATGATGATACCATAAATGGAGAAGGTGTCCGATTTGGGGATCTTGGAAGAAACGGCGGCGGCAGCAGCAGAGGTAGAAGGAGAAGAAGAAGACCCCCTTTCCAGCTCCAAGCAGTCCAGAGAGGAGTAAGGAGCGAAAAAAGTGGAGGAGGAGGAGGAAGAGGAAGAGAATAAAACCCCGGGGCCCGGGACATTTGGATTTTGGTGGGCGCCAAAAAAGTTCACGACTACGAGGAATTATTGATTTATTTCCTTCTTTCGGTTTGGCAGAGTGGGAGTGGCTTCAGAAAGACCCGCCCGACCATGATGGATGTATGCATGACCGATTCTTACTGTTCCTTTTGTTTTTTTTTTTGGTGTGTCGTTTTTCCCCACGAGGATTGCCAGCTCAGATTGCATTAATGCAATTGGCGACATCAGACTTTATTATTACGTCTATTCTCGTGGAAATATTTTGAATAAAAGTCTACTTTTGACTTCTATCTAAAATAAATTTAATTTTTCCTTATTTTTGAGTTTTAGTATTTTTTTAATATTTACAAACAACGATTTATCTATTTTATTTTTTAGTATTCCTACAACAATTGTTTACTTGATTTTTACAATAAATTTTTCAAAAAAATATTATTTCCAAAACTTATTACATAAATAGACCTTTCAAATTATTTTCTAAATTAGACTTCTGACTGGTTCAGGTGGGCCTCACATGCCTACCTAGTCTATCAGTATTTTTTTTTCCTATTTACCATATTTAGTACTTGTACTGTCAAATTCAATTAATAGTAAACCACAATCCATCTCATTGGACTCGACAACAACAACGTCGAATTCCTTAATCTGTTCAATTCAAAGTAAGGATTGTTGAATTAAGTATTTTAAACACCAAATTCATTTAAAGTAGAACTTGACTCTTACGGAATCGAGTTCAATTTGCTACAAAACTTGACAACCAGACAGTAGTGCATTTCCATCCATTCTGCACTCTTCGTTCTCTTCACTCGATCCCCACTCTAGTGTTGCCCCCACTCTAGTCCCTACTCTGATGCTACCCCCACTTTAGTCCCTACTTTAGTTGTTTTTGGTGTTACAAACGTCAACATTGTGTTCTACTCTAACCTCCATTTTACACGTTATTTCGACTGTTTTGGTTGCCAAATCATATTGCATTTTGCATATTACATTGCAACTACATTGTGCCTAATGTGTTTTGCATATTGTGCTTTACAACTACATTGTGTTTAGGATTGTTATTGTGTTTTACAGCTACAGGCAATGTGTTTTGTAACTACTGTGTTTTGGGTTACGTGTTGACTCTTTTTGGGTTTAGGCATGCGTTGTGCATACTGGTGTCAAACATTCTACATTATTCTCATTCCAATATTGTTATCTTTCGGTTGTGAAATTTTAATCCATGTTGTTGAGATTTTTTAACTTTACAATGATAATATTTGAACATATATTTTTTTGATTTTTAGTGGCAATATGGAAATTGTATAGTACCATTATTAGTTCACTAGGATGGAAATATTGTTATGGATGGAAAATTTTCAGACTATGAGGGTAGCACTTCTAAAGTAGTCGATTTACATCGTAAAAGTAAATTAATAGATTTGAAGAATAAGGTGTTGGAACTTATTGAATTTGATCGATGTTATTATGATATTAAGATATCATGCAATTGGCCTTTGCATTGCTCGTCGACTTGTGTTAAAATCATAGATGATGGCACAATGGAGGTTATGATGAACCTAACTGATAAAGTACTAGAAGTGTATGTAAAAAAATTAGATTTAGATTATGGAACTTTATCTCAAACACATTTCGCACAAATTACCACAAACTTCACTCAAATGTTAGACTCTAATGTTGATTCAGTCGAGTTTAACAATCCCGGTCAAGTATAGTATGACTGTTAATCTAAACTTCGTTCAATGCCCTGTGGGATTTGAAATTGTGACACCAACTAGAGGATCCAGGATTTGAAATTGTGACACCAACTAGAGGATTACAATTTCTTCATGGACATTAGTAAATGTGCATTTTATGTTGTAAATAGATTGATGATCATATATTTCTTTAAAGTTAACATATGTCGAAAATTTTCATAGGATTCCATATCAATGGAGTGTATTCTCTCTATACCATCATAATGTGCATTCGTCCAAATATAAAGTTGGTGGGTCCTCAGGTCATGCCTCTCTTCAACCAAACTTAGACTTTCATCATATCATCATGCTCTTTCTCAACCAAACTTGAACTTACCATTGTGTCATGTGTAAGACAACACAAAACAACATGATATGGAAAATAATATAAGGGATTTTAGATTGAACGATCAATTTCCAAGTGATGAAGACCAAAAGGAACCAATATTGTTCACTCCATGTTACAATTAATGAATAACGAAGCAGACGATTATGTTGATGAATATTACATAAACAATGAATACTCTAAACCATTGGAAGAACTTCCTGATATATTTGATAACGAGGAATGGATAGAAAATTTTGTGGTAGAAATTATAATTCATCTTGTATTTCTCAACACTGAAAAGGACTATGTGCACAAAAATGTTGATGGTATACCAGTTAATGTAGGTCATACTTTTTGGCCTAACAAAATTTTTCTCACTAAAGAAGATTTAGTATATGTATTGCAAGTATGACATATAAATCATTTTGTATAGTACATAGTTGTTGCATCCTCAAAAAGCAAGAATACAGTAAAGTGTATACAAGATAATTGTCCATGGAGATTTCATGTATTTGTGCCTCAGGAAAAGACTTTTTTCAAAGTCAAGAGTTACACCTCAACAATCCAAACATATTATATAGTCATAGACAATGCAATTCAACCTTCGTTTAGTACTTCCATTAGTAAAAATGAGAATAACTGTTTCTCTAGTAGAAATTATGGAAAGGATGAAGACTGAAAGCATTGAGAATCATATATGGTGGAGAGGAAGAATCATTTACCAATCTAAAATGATTCATAAGTGTTTTATAATCATATAATCCAAGGATAGTGGTGGATTTTGCATTTGACTATGTTACACTTAGTATTGAATGTTTCTGTCATGTCTTTTGGGCTTTTGGCACCTCAATTGTTAAATTTCGTAATTATAGGCCTGTCATTTCCTTAGATGGCACACATCTATATGGAAAATATCAATGATCATTACTTATTAATACAAGTTGTGATGCAAACAATGGTATATTTTTACTAACTTTTATAATTATCTAGAATGAAAGAATAAATGCTGAGGCTTGGTTTTTGGATCGAATTGTAAAATCTTATAACAAATCAAATGGGATTGTGTATGATTAGTGATCAATTCATAGATTTGGCTATAGTTGTGAGAGAACAATTTCCTCTAAAGTTGAGACATGTACATCATCATTATCTATATCATATGAAAGTAAATTTAGCTAGAGCACTCAAAGAACCCAAGTTACTAGAGAAATTTATGACTTAGGAGTGGAAGGCAATATGACAAAGTTCTACAAAAGACTTGAGAAAATCAAGAAAACTTATCCTAATGGTTATAGGTGGATAATAGAACAAGAACATCGAAGGTATTGAGTGCTTGCATTTGATAATGGAAGAAGATATGACATCATGACAACAAACATGTTCGAAAGTTTGAACAATGTCTTGAGAGGTGCTCAAGGTCTTCTAGTTACTGCATTGGTATTTATGACATTTTTACATCTAAACAAGTTTTTCGTAAAAAAGACATAATGATGATCTCCAAATGTAGACCTTCTTTGCACCAAAGATGGATGAGATGTTTCAAAAAACTAAAAAGGCAAGATACCTACAGATTGAAGCATATCAAGGTCATGTTTACCAAGTAAAATTTGCACATGGTAACAATTATGAGATATACTTGAATGGAGAGAAAACAGAACATAGTTATGCATATATGCAATTATGAAGAGTACCTTGTTTACATGTCCTTGCCATTTGTTTTCAAAATTATACCAACATTCATACTACTTCTTTGATGGATAGACATTTTTAGAGCTCAACTTATAGGGAAGCTTATACTTCCATTTTTTTTCCAATCCCTGACAAAAGTTAAAAGACATTTGAGATCCAAGTTAAGTCCAAACCTTTAGTCCTATGCTAAAAAAAATTACATAATCCACATAACAACTAAATGCACTCCAACATTATCAAAACTTAATTTTAGAAAACATTAAACAACATATTTCTACTTACACCCCCAACTACTTGGAAAATTAGAGATACAATGCTTTACCTTAAATTCCTTGTTTTCTTTGTTTACTTGAATACGGAGACAAACTGCACCATTCCACAAGAAATTTGTCAATTAGATGTTTGATCAACTTGGTCTCATTTACTTATGCATATAAGGCCTACTTGCTGGAACTGCCGAGCCCACAAACGAGAGTATACCTGAAAGAAATGAGTTGAAGGGAAAAGAACCAACCATAGTCATGTAGACTAGCAACCCGAGTACCAACTAACTTCCATTAGTAACTCAAAAGTGATGAACTCATCACACATATCACTTGTGAAAATATATCCGACATAGTTCATCAACTTTATAAAAAAAAATCAGAATTTCTTATTACAATATTAATCTTTATTATTTTGATATTGTTGTAATTTTACTATTTCTTATTTTTTGTTACATAGGATAATCTAGAATTAACTTGTATAAAGCATGGATAAGACGTAAATGAATGGATGGTGACACGCGAAAGTGTTTGTCAACATCTGATTGATGCAGGTTTCAATATAGTGAGTCACTTGTGCCGTGCCCAGTTGGATCATTCAGTCCTTACTGAGCTTGTGGAAAGATGGCGACCTGAGACACAAACTTTCCACTTCCGCCACGACGAAATGACTGTTACTTTGATAGATGTCACCATCATTTCCAAACTTCAGTTAGCTGGATGAACAGTTTCTACATATTTGGGTGGAGATTAATGAGAGGAATACTTAGCTACTTTTGGTGTGATTCCTATTGAACTTGAAAATCAGGGTTATGTCAAGTTGAAATGGTTGAGAGAGACATTCTTTCATGTGCCTGAGTATGTCACTGAGTTCCAAATTGTAGCTACTGCTCATGCTTAAATTTTGTATTCTGACAATATTGGAAACATGGTCCACTTGAAAAACTTGTCCTTTATCTAAAACTTCCACACTTGTAGCTAGTTTGTATGGGAGACTACATCTTTAGCATGTTTGTTTGTTTCCTTAGATGGTGCTGCTTAAGTTGATTTTGACACTTCTACAAGTATAAAGAATTTAATTATTTACTATGATTATGTTAATTATATTAATGTAATTATTTATAATTTCAACAAATATAGGCATGAGAGCATGTTCATGTTGGAAGGCCTACAAGGTTAATAACATATGCTCCTACAGATGCTTTGGCTTCTTTAGGGTGCAGATGGAGTAGGAAAACGGGCTGGGCCGAACACTCAGCTAGCCCGAGTCTGGACCGAGCCGGGCCTGTTCATGCAGGCCATGGGCCCAGCACGACCCATAACCCGTATGTGGGCCGAGCCTACGGGCCGGGTCATTAGGCCTAAAATGAATTTTAAATTATTTTTTTATTAATAAAAAAATATTTGAAATACAACAATTTTTTTACATAAAAAATATAAAAGATATTTACATCATTTGTTTTACATTTTTTTTAAAATTTTTACATCAAAAATTATTCATTTGGGGAGTCTGTTCTGCCTATTGAAGTTGATGTCGCATCATCGTCTTCTTCTGATTCAGACTTCAAGCTCAATCCTTGAAGACGGTC
>JAMKQA010015194.1:0-19335 GCA_024699735.1 Posidonia australis
ATGCTGATGAGTGTGGTGTCTAAAATATAGGTGCATGATGTGTAGGGGTGTGTCCTAATGCTCAGAAGTATCACTCGTATTGCGGGACTAGTATCGATGCAAGAATATTGCATAAATAAGATCATGGATCTAAAATCTCGAGTGAGTTTTCATCCTTACGTTGCTATATGCCTGATGCAAACTAAAATGCATGGAAAAGGCTAAAAACAGAGTTGTGCCTTCCTAATACATCAAGGAAGAAAGCCAAAGAAAATCCAGAAGCAAATCGAGTCGGGAAAGCATGCTAAAAACATATAAAAACCTGCTGTGTGCTACTGAAAACAGGCCAATGTGCCTGTTTGGTGCGCCAGACTGGTGCGCCAGACTGGTGCTCCAGTTTGGTGCGCCACCTATGTGCGCCTAGGTGGCCCAGGGAGATGTGCTGAGTGAAAATAGAAAACTATGCAAAGCCAAATCACAAAAGAATGCATTTTGGAAAAGTATGTAGTGTAAAATCCTTTGTGAAACTTGGAAAAAACATGCAAATGCAATGATTTGTGGACCCAGTGCTCAAGGGCTGGTAGCTTCACACAAGGTCCCACCTATTTTGTGCTAAATGAGGGATGCAGGATTCAGCCATGCTACTAGATCATGGGCTGATGCACAAGGCTCAACACGTAGGAGGAAAGTGCAACCAGCCAACCAGATTCTAGCCAAGGACAGAATATCCAAGGGGAGAAAACAATTGGAAAACGATCGGATTTAAAACTGAAAACATGCATGTGAAATCTTAGAATATCAAAGAACCAACAATGAAAGAATCAAGCTCGAAGTCCTTCATAAAGCCATGCAAACAAAGATGCTAATGTGAGTGCTTTGCTCTCTGACCAGTCTGGTGCACCTGCTTGGTGCGCCAGAGTGGTGTTCTGGTGTGGTGCGCCTGAGTGGTGCGCCCCAGAGAGTTTGGATCAGATTGCGATCTGATCCAGAATCTATCCTAGAAAAGAGATGGGTAACTCATGTTAATGCAGATTGATTTATGTCATTGTTAAAAGCTGAAAACATGATGGGATGCACATGATCGAAAGCCATCTTATTAATCATGTAATTAAAACTAAATTGAGTTGATGGGTTCATGTATGAAAACACGCAAAGTGCAAGAGAATAAAACATGATATGAGCAAATCCCACCAAAACACAAACAAGTTATCTTATCTCTACTGCATGATTTTAACATTTAAAAGCTTGGCATGGATTTATGTGTAAAGAAACAGTAAGAGAAAGACAGCTTATATATGCAAATATGGTGTAGATTTTTATGCTGGAAGAAAAGTAAGCATGCTTGCAAACGAGAGTATATATTAACATGGAGATCATCTTACAAAAAGAATAAGCAAAATCATCACTGAAATCTCATGAAAACATGACGAAAACAGAACATATATAAGCCTCTAGCATGCCTTATTCCAATGTAAAAGAAAGTAGAAAGAAAAGCGAGAAGGCCTACCTTATCCTGGATGTTCCTTTAAAGAAGACTCAAGATAATAAGCTCCTTGATGCTTTGGAAGGACTGAGGATATCTCTGGATGCAAGAAGAAAGCTAAGAACTCAAAGAGACAGCTGCAGAATTCTGGTTGCAATTGTGTGTCTTCAACATTCTAATCCCTCAAATGGCTACCTATAGGTGTCTATTTATAGGGAACTTTCAAGGGTAACTCATGGAAAATGCAGGGAGCCTCGTAGACGAAAAGCCTGGAAGATTCCATGGCATATTCGTTGCTAGAGGTAACAGCCATGGGAGCTGGAAAGCCAGCAGCCCGCAGCCTGCGAAATGGCTGGGCGCCTGGCATGTGCGCTTGCTAGGTGTGCTAGCTAGGTGTGCTAGGTAAGTGTGCTAGCTAGGTGTGATAGGTAAGTGTGCTAGCTAGGTGCTCTCTCCTACCTATCGGGAGTTCTAGTTGGGCTGCGGGCTTGCTATGGGCTTGGGGTTGGTTCAAGGGTCAGCCACATCCAAAGCAACATCTGGAAAATTATCGATGAGTCACCTCAAAATCGGGGTGTCTACAACAACAAAGACATATTTTTCATTGGTTGATGCTCTAATATTTAGAAGATTGTTAAGTCTTTTAAATCAAGATAGACCTTGCTCTAATACCAATTGTTGGATCCTTAGGCTTCACTAGAGAGGGGGTGAATAGTGAATTACAAGTAATTATCAATTTAGAAATTTTATATTACAATTTCAAGCAACTAAGTAATGATCTAAGAAATAAACTAAGTCATACACAAAAGGTGATGAGAGACAATGAGAAAACACAAAGCAATTTATAGTGGTTCAGCTAAAAACCTGGGCCTAGTCCACTCCTCGAGACACCCTCGAGAGTTCCCTTACTTAATAGGCAAGTCCTTGCCTATACAAACTGTGAAACCTTCTTCCAACCGGAGAATTACACTTGACTGCTTAATCTTACAACTTTGAATATTTCCCGCAAGTGCCAATCTCTTGATAAGCCCTTTTTGAATCGATGGACTTGGAAGGAAATGTGCTAAGTATGTGAAATGAAGCTTGTTGCAGTGGCAATAGGAATTAGTAGTACTTGATGATGCTTAATAAGGGATGATTAGGAACCCTATTTATAGGTTTAGGAGAGGAAGAATCTGCGTCTAACGGCTAGTGTAACGGATAATAACGGTTAGTTTGTTCGGAAGACCAACCAAAGAACGAAAGGCTATTTTTCATGCAATAAGACATTCACGGGCAAAACGGTATGCTGAAATAACTTCGGTATACTGAAATCTCCTGTTTCGGAATGCCGAAACATTCCAGTGTTCCGTTTTTGCTCTCTGTTTCCATCCTTTGCTCTTTATAATTCAGCATGCCGTGTGATGTTCCGATTTCTCTTGATTCGGTATGTCGAAAACTTCCGGTGTGTCGTTTTTGCTCTCTGCTTCTATACTCTGTTCTTTGTAATTCGGTGTGTCGTGTGATATTCCGATTTCTCCTAATTCGGTATGTCGAATTTATTCGGAGTACCGATTTTCATTTTACACTTAATTGTTATAGAATTTACAAAAACCCTTTTCATACAGTATACCGTTTGTAGACACCCCAATTTTGTAGGTTTGCAGGATGGAAGTGTGGTAGATGGGACAAATAAATCCATTAAACCCATTTAATTTATTCAAAGCCCAGCAGGCCCATGAAGGCCCACCAAAGCCCATTTAAGCTCACTTTCTCAAACATCCTTAGGTTTGTTATAGGGTTGTTAGAGTTTGTTAGTGAATTAGTTAGAAGATTGTTAGTTGGTTATGAGGTGGTTAAGTTGTTTAGGTTGTTAAGAAGTTGTTTTGGTGGTTTGTTAAGGTAATGGGTTGTTATGGATTTAGGTGGTGGATTGTTATAGGTTGGTTAGGAGCTAGTGGTCTTCCTTGGCTATAAATAGAGGATGATGGTGGACTAAGAAAAGGAGGAGTCCGAGAGAGAGTTCCAGGCAGAGAGATGAGTTCGTGGAGGTGAGAACCAAGGGATTCTGACCACATCCGGCGACCTACAAAGGCCAATCACGCTGCTAGACCAGGTATGCCCTCCACCAGCCTCATTTGATTTCAATTTTAGCTTCCTAGGTCTCCCTTTATCTTCCTTGATCGATTCCAGTAGATCCAGAGGTCTCCTCTAGTCAGAATTGAGCTCTCAGGCCTCGCCGGTGTGATTTTCCGGTGGCCTAGTGGGGGCAGGAATCCACTGGTCGATTCAAGCCCCAGAGCACTAGTTCTTCCTCCCCTGGTCTTCCTCTTGCTTCTCCAACCCCTGGCGCACCGTTTCAAGCCTCCGTTCAACCTCCAGAAGCCGCACGTCGTCGACGTTGTTCCTTCACCGTGGCCGGGGAAGACGATGCACAGTGAAACGCAACAGCATGCCTCGCACATCGCATCGCCTCCTTGGCCCCTGAGGAACGATCCTCAGTGTTTCCTCAGCATTCCGGAGTGTCCAGAGTTCCATTTCGAGCCCAGGGCAGCCTCCCCAGCCAAGCTTGTCGGAGTTTGCAGTGTCGGCGGCGAGATCGATCGAGAAAAGCACCTACGCATCTCTCCTCGTATCCATGCCCTCGGACGTCTTCCACTTCTCCTCCTCAACCTTCCAGAAGTCCCAGACCATCACGCCACCGCCTCCAGCAACCCCAGTCTTCTCAAGCGTGCCGCCAGAACAGCAACGACGATGAGCTAGGCGGGGGAAAGGAACCAGTCGTCCGATCCTTCATCATAGAGCCGTTAGATTTCTTTCTCACCTCTTCTTCTTGCTTCCCACGGGGTCGGATATTAGATCAGACCATGAGATTGCCTCCAGTAGCCCCTCCGGCGGTCGTCGACGGCGGAGCTCCGTCGCCGGCAGCCATCGATCCTTTTTTCCTTTAAAATATTAAAAAATATTTTTTCTTTTAATAAACTTCTGTAACTTTTCATTTGTTACATTTGGATCCGTTTTTTTATTACATTCATGTCCTTTTTCTTACATTTAGGTCCCTGATCATTTTTCTTAAATTGTTTGAATAAAGTTTTAACTGAAAATATTACATTATGCCCCCTGAGTATTCAAAATAATGTTTTCCAGGCTTTAAAGTTAAATAAAACTCCCCAGAGCTTCTTTTCATGCATTTTAATCCAATATTTTTGCATAAAGGACCTTGAACCTTTTTGAAACCTTTCTGAATGCATACTTTTCTGGTTAAATGGCATTAAAACCCCTGAACTTCACAGAAACTCTTCTGAATGCATATTCCTCTGGTTAATTTGCACTTTACCCATGCACTTTGTAGATTTCACACTGAATGCATGTTTTCTAGGGTAAAATTACTGAATTACCTCTGAAACTTTCATGGATCCTTTTTCTTGCAAAGTTTACCCTGATTTTCCACTGAATTGCTTTAAATGCATGTTTTAGTGGCAGAATTGCATTTTAAACCCTAGAAACCTTCAATTTGACTAGGAATGCATAGCTTTGCACATTTGACCCTAGATTTCTTCATAATTGCATAGAATGTGTTTTCCTATGTATTTTTGATGATTTGGCCTTTAGAATTTCAGTTTTATTCAGAATTTGGGTTTTTGCACGAAGTCCCTTGGAATTTTCATTATTACACTCACACATGCATTTTGCATATTTTGTTGCATCTTTTCATGCAAGTTTTCTTGCCTTTTCTTCCTTACATTGTGCACGCATTCTTAGCTCACTTCAAGCTTGGTTTTTCATCGTCTCCTGGATTTTTTCCGATTCTCGAGTTTTTAGATTTGATTTGGCTTTCTATCGCCCGAGGGCGTACAGTAAAAGACTTAACAAAGCCGACATTGTCCCGAAACGAGGATTATTTTCTCCAATTTGATTTTCTCGGATTTATCTAAATTTCCACTGATTTGCGAGACACTTTCCGAGAAATTTCTCGACTTCCACGATTTTCTTCATCGCCCAAGGGCATACAGTAATGCAGCATTCTCAATGTCTACATTTGTCACTTGGATTAACTTTTTCCTTTTATTTCATTTCTTCTCTTTGATTTGGCATGTTTTCAGTCATCTCTAGCATGAGCACTCGGAATAAGCAAGCACACACCCATTAGACCATTGACAAATAGGAAACCTAGAAAGACCAAGTTTCTCAGGCGCATGGGGGTGCCTAACTCCTTCCCCATGCGTAACTAGAATCCTTACCCTTTCTCTGGCCCGCATTCATTTATCCATTAGGCATGGAGCACACATGTTTTCTGCATCTTGTTTGCTTCTTGGTTTTTTTGCGCATTTTGTTTTCCTCGTCTTTCCATTAAAAGACTAGGTGGTGACTCCTTTCCTTATCCTTTCTTATCTTTCCTTGGTGTTTCCGAGTCTAGTCTTCTTCTCCGAATTCACCATCTTCGCTGTAACCATATCGGGTCTCCTCATGTGTTTCCACGCACCCGGTAGAGGAGAGCCGCGAAGGGTTCCACCGGCATGGTCACACCGTTATAATTCGATATGCCGTTTTTACATCTTATTGAAACTAATGAGTTTAATACACATTTTTACCAGATTTTTCATGACACCCCTTTTTGCTTTCTTCATCCAACCTTTGTAATAATTCATTTGTACTCTTAAATACAACAATAACTCTCAAACCATTTTGTTAGTTTATATTGAATTAATTTTGTTATCATCAAAATCAATGTAAATTACTCAACAAAAACCCCAAACACAATACTCAAAACACAGTCTAGACAACTCTTCTTTTAGTATATCATTTGAAAGTGATATTTTAGCTAGATATTTTACGTAGAATTCGGATGCATTGGACGTTGATAGCTCTAGCATTCAATGTTAGACACATTTTCGACAAAGTCTTATGCCTAGATTATGAATTTTCAGCTTTTTGGTGTTTTATGATTATAGTGTTGTGTTGACCCTTGTAGAAGTCTTGAAGGTTTGCTCTGGACTGTGGACGACTGTTGGCATGTTTTGGTGTTTGATCTCTATTTGCACGAGCCACATGAATAGGGATTAGTTGTGTGGTTTGGTTTTGTATTCATGGCTTCCTTTTTCTCTCATTTCCTTTTTTCCTTTTCTTCCTTCTTCTCAATTTCCTCCTTATTCATCTCCTTCTTACTTCTACTTCTTTTCCTTCTTATTCATCTCCTTTTCCTTCTTATTCATCTCCCTATTCATCCCGAGGAGAAGGCCTAGAGTAGTTTGAGTGGAGGAGAAGGCTATGCAAGGCGTTGGTCGCACCGTCGATGGAGGTACATGCCCCATAGACCTTCCTGTTCTTTACTCATGAGATTCCCAACTATATGATAGTGTATTTGTTGTGTATGGTTAGTTGGAAAATTTATTAGGCATTTGTAGTGGTTTTTTGGCCATTAATAGTCGTATTTATGATTAGGGATAAATAGTGCTCTGGTGTGTTCTTTTGGTGATTTCTTGTAATTCGCTCAACAAATCTTTGTGTTTCTTGTCCTAAATGAAAGATCATCTTGAGATCTAGTAGATAATTAATCTAAATTCTAGATAACCTGTTGTGATACTAGTTGTTGGATCAAATAGCTTCTCTAAAGGAGATTGAAAAGAGAATTTACTTATTTAATTATGTGATTTTACTTTTCTTTAATTTATACAAGCAATTTACAATATATTTAAGTATGGAAGGAAATTCAAGCAATGTAAAACAAAGAAAGGGATGAGAGACAATGATAGTGACACTATAAATTTATAGTGGTTCGGCCAACCTCGGCCTAGTCCATTCTTTAAGAATCTCTTTTGAGATTTTCCCTTCAAATTAAAACTTACTTGTTGGACGAATCCTCGCCAACGTTGCAAACCACGGATCCTTCTCACACCTGGAGAAGCTTGATGCAGAACTTCTTTACAATTTGTGTTTACAATAAATCACAATGATCTCCCAACACTTTGGCCAAGGATTTAGAAATGAAGGCTCTCTTGAAATGGCTAGGGAGTATTGAAAAGGTAGGAATTGAGTTTTGACTTGTAGGAGTTGAGCTTAAGTTTGCTATCAGTGCTTAGGTGTCCTTCAAGGGAAAATTAGAGCTCTAATTATATTAAATGATTGAGCTCAAGTTGTGACTGACGACTATAAGAAATATCTGCAACAAACTCTTAATTTGGTATGCTGATTTTCTTTGGTCAACCGAAAATCTACAATGGTTGGAATTTTCGATATGTCGAAGGATTTCAGTATGTCAAAATTCACTAAGTTTTTATCGTTCAGATTCTGTTAACCGTTAACCCCGTTACTTAACTATTTACCCATTTTAGTATACCGACAGAATTCGGTATGTCGAAAATGACCTTGAACTAATATTTCATTATTTGTTTCTAAGGATTTTCTACTAGGTTCATAGGTATCCCTATTTACCTAGGATTTGGACTTCGATCGAGAGATCATTACATATCATAGATATTACATCAATAAATAGGAAAAATTACATCAATTTTGATACAAACATATTTTGACTAAAATAATCCTTTGTTTTTCTTGATTTCTTCTTGTCTTCATAATTCTTCCATCAATCTTCAGAATGGCCTTTGTAATTCTTCTCTTTGGAGCTTGCCTTAACTTCAGATGTATCTTCTCGTAATATTCTTCATACTTTGTCCTTGAAATACTTTTCTTGTACATGCTAAATATTTTTCAAACACATGCATTAATATATTCATGAAATTTACTTTGTTATCATCAAAATAAAATGCAGAGTGGCCTTTTTCCAACACCCTGAAGTCGAAATTCTACATCAAAGAGTAGCCTCCTTCCTTAAAAAAAATAAAGAGAGAAGAAGTAGAGCAACCTGCTCTAGGTAGAAGAAGGTCAAGTTTTAAATTCATATGTTACAACTAACAACTGAGTAGCTAGTTAGATTTCACATTAAAACACGCTAGAAACAAAGACAGTATTTGTTTGCAAGGTTTATCAACTCTTTGCTGCACTAGAGAGACGTTGAGAGCTAGGAGTCCAAACAAATAAGTTTTTCTTGGAACACTCCTTGCATGAATTTGAGCTCCAACCATTGTAGAAAATGAGGTAGTCTGGATGCTGGTTTTTGGCAACTACAACAAGAGTTGATAGATCTCGCTAGGAAATGACCTAATTGTCCATCAACTTTAACAATATTTACAATATAACTAAGTTGAAATTATGGGAGGAAGAGGAACTACTACAATGCTTCACCTCCATTTTCCATTTTGTTTTTAACTTGTAATATAAAGCTCTGTATCTAATAGGATTCGAATTTGTAAATCCCTAATTGGAGTAATATTCAGGTACCAAATGAGCTATGCTTTATTTGATTTCCTTTCTGTTCAACAACTAGGGGTGCAAACGGATCGGATACGATACGGATATGAGTGTTACCATATCCGTATCCGTTTTCGAAATATGGATACGGATACAAATATGGATATTATACGGATAGGAAATTTACATATCCATATCTTTAAAAAAACGGATACGAATACGAATACGGATACGGAACGAATAAAAGGGGATCGGATACGGATAAAGTTAGATATAAAAATGGATATAGCAATATACACATTACATAATTAATCAAACAATTAACAATATTTTCATATAATTATATATTTTAAGTTATTAAGTATATATGAAATAAAAATAATATATATCAAAAATAAAAATAAATTAAACATAATGATAGGTTAGACTTACCTTTTCTAAAAAGAGATGAAGTTATGAATCCAAATTTTAATATTCCATCATTACGATTGTATAATTAATTAATGATTAATAAAAAACTATTATATTTTATAACATATTTTGTTAATTAAAGTTAGTAAAATCTTATAAGTGGCAAAGTAAAATCCTCATAAAGTAGATAAATAATTTGACGAAATCAAAATGTAATCCATGGATCTTAATCTACGTCATTTGGATTAAATACATGTCAAAATCTACATCATTTAAAAACTCTTAATATACTATCTAATCATGTACAAATTCAACGGTTTTAAAGCAACAATCACTAGATCTCTAAGTTATAAGTTTCAAAACTAATATGTAATCCATGAATCTTAATATATATCATTTAGATTAAGTACACACTAAAATCTATATCAATTATAAACTCATAACATATAGATCTATTCATATCAAATTCAATAGTTCTTGTAACGTCCTGATCTCAGGCACGCTACCAAAACACAGTATCATGCATAATTACACTAATTACAGAAACATTAAATAACTGTAACTAAGGCTCACCTTCAGGATCACAATGTGCGGCTAGAAGCTCCAACTCCTGCACCAGAACTCAGCTGCAAGCGGTCTGCACCTGAAAACCAACTAAACACGCGTGAGTGACCTCTAAGTCACCCAGTACGCCCCCCAAACATACAAACCACAAAATCTCGGCAAAACTATAAAAACTCATTTCTTTTAATTTTTTCCAAAACTTGGTTTTCTTTTTGATAAACCTCTTTTCTTTTATTGGAAAATCATTTGGGGATTCTGTAACACCCGCAAAATTCATTTTGTAATTATTTACTTTTTATGAATTTTATTCCTAGACGGGTGTTACTGTTCTGAGGCCCGTTGTGCAGTTCTGTGCTTTTGGGCTTGGGCCTCGTAGGCCGACTTCTGTTTGCGTGTCCCTATGCATGGTTTGGCACTGTGCATTGTGGCACTGTGCGTGTGGGGCCCGGGTGTGGGTTCGTGTGGGGCCCAGGTGTGGGGTCCCCATGGGGCCCTCAAGTGTGGGCTGGTGGTTGAGGCTTGCGGTTGGCCTTGGTGGTGGTGGCTGGCGGTTGGCTGCTCGTGCGGTGTGCCGGTGGCTGAAATATGCAGGTTGGCACGTTTTCAGCTACTGCGGGCGCAGACTTTATAAGCCGCACCGCACTTCTCCTCGCCACCCATCGCCGTCTCCTCCTTCCTTCTTCTTCCTTTCCCCTCCTCCTAGGCGGCACGCTACTTCTCCTCCTCCTCCACCTTCTTTCCCTTCCTCCTCACTTCTCCTTCTCCTTCTTTCTCCTACCCCTTCCTCCTTTCCACTCGTCTCCCCTACCTCCTTTGTTTTCCCCCCTGCATCCCGCACCGACAGAGAAAGAGAGAGGTCAAGGGAGCAAAGCGGAGGGCTGTGGTTGCTCGTGGTGGTGCGCGGAGCTCGTGTGGTATGCCCTATGGCCGTGGTTGCGCCAGAGCTCGTCGGAGTCGACCAGAGATCGCTGGAGGCGTTTCCAGGTACGCACCTCCACTTGAGTAAAAGAGAGCATGAAATTGGTAAAAAATGCTAGGATTGCATAGAATCTAGGTAAATTTACTTTCTGAGAATTTATTGTGATTTATTGTGTATTTATGGAGCATTTATGGGAATTTATGTCGGTGGTTGCGTTTTAGGTCGTTTTGACCCTTCTGCCTTTGTGATTTTATATCTTGATGCTTGGTGAATGGATTTTAGTTTTGTTTGTTCGATTTTGGAGTAGACTCAAGGGTCTACACCATATCTTTTATGCAAGATTTTTGGTGTTTGTTTAGCAGATTCGATCGGTGGTCCCAGTTGAGGCGATTCGGACGGTAGGGTTTTGGGCCGTTTTCTGGGATCGCAAAATTCGACATACCGAATCGAAAATGGCATACCAAATCAGTGGATTTCGGTATACCGATTTCGTCTGGTATACCGTTTTCCTGTCAGTTTGGTCCTCTAGTAGGAATTCGGTCATCCATTTTTGGACGGTATACCGAACTTGGCCTAAGTGTTGACCGTTGACCCCAGTTCGGTCGATCGAATCAGACTGGTCTACCGAATCAGCAGATTTCGGCATACCGAATCTAATTTTCGGCATACCGATTTTAGGGCCCAAACAAGTTTATAAAATGTGCTTTCGATGGCTTTCTGGATTGCCGTGTTTTGTCCCTATGAGAGGGGATTGTGGGCCATCAGTGGTGGTCTCCTGGGACACCTGATGTGCCGTTTTGCCAAGGTTTTGGAAAAGTTTTCAAAGGATATGAAAATGGTTTGGAAAATGGATTTCAAGGAATAGTTTGCCTGTTTTGGAAATTGTTTTCCGTGGTTTTCTATGTGCGGGCCGAGACAATGTGGGACCGTGTTGTCGAGATCAAGGAATGTGACGACATTCTCTAGTGGTCGGGCGCAAATCCCTGGTTGTGGTCGGGGGCCGAGATACCTGAGGCTGAGGGGTGTCGGGTTCTGGAGGTATGAGGCTCCTTGACTGTCATCTTGAGGCTAGGGTTGTGGTCCACGGGTTGAGATGTCTTGTGGCATGACGGGGAAGTATAATACTCCTGTTGTCGCTGTGAGCACTGAGGCTCAGGTGTTGTCGGGTGTGGAGGTTTGATACTCCCTCCTGAGCACCGTGTGTGGAGGACACTGTGAGGAGGCGTACCCTGTGGTGGCCAGTGCGGGCGGGACACGTGCACCGTAGCTGGTAGCGTCCTGAGAGACAAGACAGCCTTCCCAGGGAGGGGTTGGCTTCTAAGGGTTCTCCAGGTGGGAGAATCGCGGGACGGTGGTTGGCTCCTGCATAGGGTGGCACACCGTGGAAGTGCTGAATGCTGGGGTCGCTCCTTAGTGGACAACGTATGGCCAAAGTTAGGTTGCCTAGCGCCAGACTTCCCGACTCACTGTTGTGTGGTTTTGGCCATTGAGGGCCTTTGCTTGTGGCTTTGGGCTAATAGAGCCTTGGTTTGTGGTTTTGGCAGGTGTGGGCCTGATTTATGAGGTTTTGAGGAAATGGTTTGCAAAAGGAAATAGATTATACTTTTGTTTTCTGCGGTTTTCGTGAGGTGCGTACTGGGTGACTTTGGTCACTCATGCGTTTTCCGTGTGGTTTTGGTTTGCAGGTGCAGACATGCAACTGGTTTAGCGTAATGCATATAGTCTGGAGTCCCCTAGCCGCACACACAGGTTCCTGGTAGTTTGATATTTACTGTTTAGCTTTAATTTTCCCGTAATTTAATTTGTTTAAGTTATTGTGGAAAATTTGGGGCGTGATAGATTCAATCTTAAATCCATGCTTTTTTAAAAGCCATGTTTTCTTTCTTTTCTCAAAAAATTTGGAAACTCATTCCAAAACCACATTCTCTTTCAAAACACACTTTTGCATTTTCTTTCAAAACCTATGGAATTCATTTTCCAAAACATATCTTTTCAATACTTGGGATTTCTTTCCAAAATCACACTTTTCAAATTCATATTTCTGACCAGATCCAGCCTAAAACACAATGCCTCACGGCTCAAAACCAAATCATAAATACAGGTTGGCATTTGGTAAGAACATCATCACTATTTCACTTCAGGATTTTAGGACTATTTCATCAGTCCAATCCTGACCAAATCACATTTCTTTTCTTTATTCATTTCCACTTTTTTTACTGTTGTTACCATGATCAAGGGTAACCAGGCGCACAAGCAGTAGGTGAGGACATCCTTTCCCTACCTTCCTGCACTACCGCGGTGAAATCCCCTGTGTGGCATGTCACCGCCCCGGCCAACCGGCCTCAATTCATTTCTCATATGTGCACGGGGATACGTCTCTGTCTGACGTCCCATCGGTGACCCGAACAACTAAGTCCAATAACCCAGGCTCAGCCTACACCGTCGGTGACCCGAACAACTAGGCTCAGCCTACACCGTCACGAGCTCGGTGACTCGAACAACGAGGTACAACGACCGAGACTCAGTCTACACTGTCGGTGACCTGAACAACTAGGTATAAAAATCCAGGCTCAGCCTACACTGTCTCAAGCTCGGCAACTACATTATTAGTGTTTCATTTCAAAACTCTTTAAACTTTCTTTTCAAACGATTTTCCATTTCAGTCTTTTCGTTGCAGGACTTTATCTCCTTGCAACACTTGACCCTCCACTGGGGGTCCCAACTCAAGCCATGAAAACCATGCTTAAAATCATAAATTGGGTCTCATGCCCAAAACCACACAAAATCATCCTTTTCATTCATTTATGGGATTAAAACCCAAAATCACGCCCAAATCTATTTATTTGGGTTCCACATTCCTCCATGTCATTACACGGGGGAAACATAATTAATACATACTCAACATACCATTAAAACCATTTATCCTTCATTTAAATCCACATTTAAGCATACCAGGTTCAGGGCAAAAACGGCATATCGGATCTCCAGTTTGGCATACCAAAAATTCCCCGTTTCGGTCGACCAGAGGATTTCGGTCTACCGAAACTTGGGATCTAGCCTAATCTACTAGGATTTCCCCATACCGAATAAATTCAGCATACCAAATTCCACGCAGACAGGGCACACCCCTGTTTCGGGAGGTAGAATTCACCCCAAGTGGGAGTCCCGATCGGACCCCCCCCAAACATCCATCAAAAATTTCCATAAAATCATAGGACGTAGACCCTTGAGTCTACTTCAAAACCCCTCAAACCATTCATGATTCCATCCACCACATAATTCATACGAAAATCATAAGGGAAAGGGGCTCAAGAACGGCTATTGTAGCCTTCAACTCCAAAATTTCATTTCCCCCTCAAAACCAATCCTAACCGCATGATATCTATATTCTCATGTTATATATCACATTCCCATTCATTTCATGATTTTTCCACAATTTTTCATGCATTTATCTCAATTTTCATGCAATTAACCCATTGTTAATGAAACGCTGAACTGAGCAAGGGAAAGGGGTCGCGTACCTGGCTCAACCCTCCGGCGAACCTCCTCGCGCTCCGGCGAAGCCTCCTTTGCCGGAGGAACACACGAGCGGCTCACACCATCTCCTCGGTTGCGCGTCGCCGTTCTTCCTCTCCCTCTTCCTCCTTGCGTCGTGGCTCCCCTCTTCCATGCGCCTCTGCCACTCTTATCCCCTCCTCCTCCTGCACCACGCCAGCCGCCCATCGCGTCAGAGATGATGGCGAGGCACGGGTCGCTGGATGGTGGTGGCACGGGCTGAGTAGGGTGAAGGGGAGGAAGACGGGTGTGTGGTGAGCTCGTGAGTGCGAGAAGGAGAAAAGAAAGAAAGAAAAGAGAAAAGATCAGGCACGCAAACCGAGGCGACTGTGCATCCTCAAAACAGACTCCACATTAGTCCCAAATCACAAACAGGTGCATAGAAAGCCAACCACCAGCTCACACATCCAAAAACAACAGATTATCCATTAATAAACCATTTAAGCAAGATTACAATTAATTACATGGTTTACTAATAGAAATGGATAATCAGGCCCAGATGTCACAGTTCTGCATAAGCTATAACAAGTACATGTTAAATTTAATACTTAGGAATTTCAAAATCACTTGATTTTTATATACAAACATTTTAAATAGTTTTGATCAAATCTAGCGGTTTAGATTTTTAATCTAATGGTTAAATGTTAAGATATAAAAAGTTGTCTATCTATGTATATGCAGATATCCGTATTCGTATCTGTATCCAGTGAAAATTCAAAAAAACATATCCGTATCTGTATCCATATCCGTATCCGCTCAAATTCAAAAAACCATTTCCGTATCCGCTCTTAGACGGATACGGATATCCATATCCACTCATAAACGGATACGAATACGGATATTTTGTGGATATACCGTATCTGTTTGCACCCCTATCAACAACTATGGAAAGCCACCATCAAAGCGGAGAGAAGAGGTTCCATGGTGGTGAGGAGGAAGGAGATTCATCAACGGATTGAGCATCATTTGCTTGGCGTGCTATCCTATTCATGGCAAGAGTGGTTTTGGTGTTCTCAACAGAATAGTGTAGAGCTCCTCAAACAGACACAATCACTCTAAATTTTGCATCCGAACAAATTTGGATGATAGAGCGAATTCAATTCCGAAAAAATTCATATTTGAAAAAATATTTATAATCGTAAAATATTTGCATCTGTATCTGTATAATGTATAAGTAATCAACTATTTTTTACATATATTTTAGTTTGAAGTTTATATTTTTATTTAAGTTTCATTTATAACATAAGGTTAATTTATTTAATTAATAATATTTAATGTTTACATTTAACTATATTTTAGATATCCCATATCGGATGTTTAATAGATACAAATACAAATTTATCTTGACTACTTTTTGGATTGAGTATATTTGTATATCAATAATTGGATGAATTGAGTGTTTTTCACTGATTTGTTGTAAAGTAATTAATTACTTACGCAGAGAAGAATTTTAACCTTTGTATTGGTTCCTACCATACAAACATATATATATATATATATATATATATTTGCCAAACAACTCGTGCATGAATGTGGGTCAATAATGTACAGCGACTGCCACATTTCAAAATAATACTCTCATGGCCCTTCTGTCCCATCTGACAACTACTTTGTCGTCATCTATTCCGGAGAAGCCAGAAACCAGTCAACAAACTCACAAAGGACTTTAAATTAAACTATTGCGAGATTATTATTTTTGGTTCATTTCCAACAAAGCAGGTGTAGTCGAGATGCAGGCAACATCTTGCTGTGGACAGCAATAATTTGACAGAGGCTAGAAGAGGATAGAGGAGATGTCCTTAGATTGTTCCATGTGTCAATTGTGTGCATGTAATTTTCAGAAAAGAAAATTTTGTGTGCATGCATGCACCCTGAATTTCAGTAACGGCCTGTAACTCACCTGAGTGCATGGGATGTAGATGCACCCTAAAAACAAATCAATGTTATGGAGGGTTTTTTTCTCTATCACTCTATGTGATGTGGTGTTTATATAAAACGAATGGAACAGGATACCTACGTCCACAAAGAAGAAGAAGAAGAAGAAGAAGAAGAAGAATTATAAACGAATGAGACAGCATCTTCCTCCTTGGTAAGCTCCAGGAAGCAACAATTAACATCATAAGAAGTTTATGTCCATGCATGTTATACATAAGACCATAAGGTTATCTTTCTTTCTCATCCTATGTGGCTTATTGTTGTTGTGTAGCTAATTATTAAGAACATGTTTTGTTGCTCAGTTTGAGTTTTATTGGTTTTGAATATAATACAATTAATTTAATTCCATAAAGGGTCACTTTCACTATGTTAGACTTTATTCTAATTTGCTGCATCAGTCAGTACTGATATTCATTATCCTCTAACCGCAGCTTATTGAAATTAATCGCGTATGTAATGAAAATCTTATGAAGTGTAACAGGACCGAGTGTTCTTGCAAGTAATACACTTGCTAATAAAAATGTAGAACTCCTTTTGCGATCTGGGGATGCTTCTTTTTCATTAATTTGTTGTTTTTAAAGAATTCTTAAGCACTAGCTTCCAAATGCATTAATTAATTTGAATGTAGTTTAGTTGTACCAGAATTCACCATTATTTTAATAAGAAAAAGGTAGAAAACTGACATGAGCATTTCAAAATTGATAAAAATATTAACCTTGATGCAACCGTGCTTGTAATATCAAATCCCTCTACACCTTTTTACCCATATATGGGATACATAACCCAAGGGAAATGATCACATAAACATCCCTAGTTGTTCTTCCTGTACTTAAGAAAACATATTTTTTATATAGGTCCATCACTTTCAAGTCCCTTTACCATAGCATGTTCATCGATTTATTTTGCTTTTATGTATGTCTTTGTAAAAGGTGAAATTGAAGAGTGTAAAGGACAACCGAGTTCCCCACATAAAAGTGATATAAAGAAAATGAATTGAAAAGAAAAGCATTAGAACTACAGATAAAATGCAGACAAAAGGCATCAGAACTTAAGCACGAGATGGTCACTTGATGTATTGTTGTTGCCTTTTGGACTCCATCTTGAGATTTTTTTTACCATTCATCTCTGCTTCAAATTTAATCTCCCAGCATTTAGAAAAAGTGGTAAGTTGACTAAATTCACTTCTTTATGAATAAATTAATATACCAGTCTCGGAGGACTTTGGACCACATACAATAACTCTTTACTATAAATGCTAGACAGATTGGGATTTATGACCAATATAGACACAATATCCCCCAATTTTAGGATGGAAACCACATGGACTTCTCTTCCTGTTGTGATCGTAATGCCTTGGGGACGACAGTGACCTCTTTGGAGTATACTATTCCCAAAGATGGCTGATGTTAGAATTGATGTTGACAACGCCACGAGGATGCATCTCTATGATAGACCCTAGAAGTCATTATTATCAATGTCACTGCACTATAAAAAGATCATCTTCTTGAAAGTGAACTTCATAAAAAGTCACTTCTAAAGAAACATATGAATATACTTAGCTTGCATGCTGTATTCTTCATTTTTCCTTTTTCCTTTTCCCTTTTTTTTATTTATGAAATCGTATAGTTTTGCTGTATTCCAGGTCGATCAGAAGATACAGATACATTGCACGTGGAATGGTACTTAGGTTGCATGCTTACAAGAGTACTTTTAGTATCTTCTATCGCTTGTAAAAAAACATATGAATTTTTCTATCGAGGTCCCGCCAACTTTATAGCTTCCATGTAGAAAGAAGTAACGCTACAACGGAAGGACCTGTCCTTCATCAGAAAAAATAATGGGGTTCTTGCTTAGTTGGGCATTAGCTAGATCAATCGATGATGCAGAGTCAAGAACCAGTCCAACTAACATTCTGGATCTACACATGCGATAAACATCAACAAATATGAGCTGACATCATGGTACACGTACATGTCCTGTTTAACGAATATCTTATGTCTACGGTCTACGCACTTGGATCCAGCTATCATATTTGTCTGTCAATGGAATAAATATTCTTCCGCTGCATCTTTCGCTGGTGGAGAAGCACTCACATCTGCGAAGTACAACTCATTCTAAGTGTCTGGATTTTTAATTTATACTGGCACGTGTATGACATATATCTAAACAAAAACATGCATAATAAATAGTATTAGGCTTAACTTTAGGGTTTTGGAAAGCAGGACATCCCCCAAGTGGTATGATCACTGCAACAGTGCAACAGCTGTTACTTGTTGCCCCTCTAAGCATTTAGGCTTTAGAAAGCCTTTACACGTTGGTAGGATGGCATAGAGGTTGACACAAGAGATCCACCACTTGCCCTGAAGATCTTCTCTCGTGGAAAAGCTAGCACACTAACTGACCTCTTTTGTTGGAGTTCTCTGTCAGCTTTCTTTTTTATTTCGTCTCGATAGTATGAGGTCATGGCGTCCAGTAAGGTTTCTACTTTCTCCAAAGTTCAGGCATGATTGAAGTTTCTGCCGTAGGACTATTATTATTGTATGTGTTCGGAGTGGCACCCTCATAGCAGACAACGAAGGACCAAGAAAGCTATTTATTGCATGGTTAATTAGGTAAGATCTTCTTTCCTTCGATACCAATGCCAGGGAAGAACGATTCCTATTGCCTTGTCACAATAATCAAGTGCAGATTAACACGAACAACGAAAATCTTCATGATAATCGTGCAGGTTTAACATTTCTCTGTGCCCCGAATTTTTCCCTTCTGGTATGCCTACTCATGGGATTTACTTGCTTGCATGTGACCACCCCACTTAAAATAGTTACCCTTCCTACTAATCCTTCTGGGAAAATGGGTTAATTTTCTTCTTCAGCACTATTCTTGTTTTGCTGTAATAAGCTAAATTTATGATTGGGAGGAGTCCAACGTGACTCCATTTGTATAAATTAATCCACAATACTCGGTCAACTCGTCTACACGAGTTGATTTCTTCAACACTATCTTGGCCTCTTGCTGTAAAATTCGCACTCACCTAGCCAACAATTCCACTTTTACAATTTCTTGAATCGCCTCTTAGTTTGTCTTCATAAACACGATCAGTTGGTAATGCCATATATCCATGGTTGATTTATCGAATTGTTATAAACTAGTTTTACCAGTTTTAGCAAAATATGTTGCAAGACTCTCTCTCTCTCTCTCTCTC